>PVKM010017294.1:0-26041 GCA_004027735.1 Carollia perspicillata
CTGGGAGGAGGGAGAGCAGAGGAAAAGGACCTCAGTATGGGTTTGGCAAGGCAGTGAGCCGGCCCTCAGTGTCTGCCTCTCGGACACCTTCCCAGGACACAGCGCCTATTCAGAATTCGAGCTCGTGGAGGCTTTTCAATCAATAACATATGGCTGCGAAAGCCCTACTGCTATACAAACAGACCGAAATAAATACGCTCAGCAAATAGAATATCTGTATGTGAAACAACAAAGCTTTTAGTTTAACTGCAGAAAAATGAAAAACAAGTCGACTTGAAACCAGGCTAAATGAGCAACCAGTTAGTCTATGTGAGTTTTTGGAGATGAATGAGCTTGGCATATGCTGTATTCAAATCACTAAGACCAGGTATCAGCAATTCCTAAGGACTGGAGGGAAAACTCACCAGAAGCACCTTGCTGTGGCTGGGGGCTCACACGCTTTCTTTCCCCACTAGGACTGAGGCAAGGAACACGGGGACCCATCGGCTGTTCGAAACGCCAAGTGGCTCCCACCACACCAGCTTGTTAGCCTTTATCTCACATACATTTTTTTCCCTCCCAGATTCATGATCTCAGATTAGGTAGGTGGTGAGGGCGGCTCTAAATATACCTTCCTGTTACCCGAGACCTGGATCAGGGAAGGTGCTTATTAATATCATGGAGATATGATTTTTAATGATCTCTGAAAACAGCCTATATGGTGTGAATAATGGCACTGTCTCATTGCATGCGTGGTTTGTGCTTTTGTCTCAGACAGGTTCATTTTTCACTGGAGGGGAAAGGTTCATGCCGCACGAGGGGGGTAACCAGTTGATGTTACAAGGCTGACTATTAGGCCCCTTGCTGTTCCACATGTCACAGGGAAGGACTCCAGCCGGCAACCTTAATGCCTACTTCAGCATCTTGAAGAAATTAATGAACACAGCTTCTATGGCAAAACATTTCAATCAACCCTTACCAGCTGTGCCTACATTTAAGAGAAAGAAAAAGCACAGGAGGGTGGGGGGGGGCAGGAAATGCCCAGGTTTATCAAAAAAGTTTCTTCGAAAGATCAGCGGAGGGTTTGGCTGTGCTCGGGGCTGTGGGAGGCGGGAAGGAAGAGCAGGAGTCAAGGTAGAAGGGTGCCAGTGCCTGGTGCCAAAAGATGTGCTCTGGCCCCTGTGTTTGTTGAACAAATTAAGCACGTTCTGGTTTTTCACCTGCTGAAGTAGCAGCAGTGCATATGGCCTAGAAGTTAAAAATAAGGAAATATGCATACATTACCATACTTAATGGACGACCCTCTCCATTTAATATGCAAATTTCCTGAAATATTACTGAATGCCGTCTGTTCTAAATGAATAAATTTGAATTGCAATTAGAATAATCCTTTATAATTAATGAAAACTGTCAATTTTAGTTCATAAGTAATTTGATTAACAGGATGATGGGACACTTATCAAGTTCGCTGGACTGCTAGGCTACGAGAAAACTGACAGTGAGAGTGGGGTGGGCCAGGCACTCAGGCCCCACCAGCGTATCATCCTAAATTATTGATACCACAAGCTAATGAACTTCAGAAAGTGAACTCCGGGGCCTCGTTTAAAGGGACAGCGTCGGAGGGCAACGGGCAGTGCACGATGGAGATCTTTCCGAAAGCCTCTTTGCCGGTGTTTTTGGATCACAGGAAAATAAATGTTTAGAAATGCCAAGGCAAAGGAAAACATTGGCTCAAAACACGAATTTACCATTTCCAGCTGTTGCTGGAACAAAAGGAAACAATAGTCGGAGGATAAATGTAAGAAGAGACAATGCAAAAACATGTGGGATGAGGTTCGTGGTAATGCATCACAGACGTAGGATTCAGCCAGAGCAGCGGGGCCGGCTCCCCTTCCCTCCATTGTTTCTTCCTGCACATAGACCAGGAACAAGAACTTCTTAACTGCTATTAATTGGACATTTACATAAAGCCACTCGGGGAGGGAAGACTCCTTGGAGACACACATCCAACTCCTAGTTACGGCACAGACACTAAAGGTGTAGTGTGGCCCGTAAAGAAACAGACACTCGGGGCTAATGTCACAGAGAATGCTGGCATTCTTTTTTTGTCGCTATTAACTAGCATGAAGACAGAGTAAGTAAAAACCAGAAAAGGAGCGATAAAGTAAACTTCCTTTATCTTCTCCAGAAATGAATTCCAAAACTCAATGCAAACGTGCCAGCTGTGTTGAGAGTGAGTCTACATTCACATTCTCTGGCAGGTGAGAAAGTACCACGAGCCTTCTGAGGGGCTCTCTGATGACCAAGGGTCTGGCTCCCTGGATGCACAGAACCCTGTTGGACCTCGCTCTTCCATGCCCTCCACACCTGCAGCCCCTGACAAGTAGGGGTGACGTCCCTGCTGACACAGAGGGCTCTAAATTTGATTGATGTTGGCAGAACATGACCACATCATAGCTCTTGACTTCTGTCGAGTTCTCCCACACCCACTGAGAAGTGCCTTATTTCCAAGGATGGGAATTACCTATGCAAAAGACCCTTTAACCCTGAAACCCTAGTCAGAATCATGTGGCGATAACTCAGTCACAGCTGTCTCAAGATCATCAAGGACTAATTCGTTAAGAATAATACTAGTCATAAGAGCATGTCATTAAAAAGAACTCAGGCAGAAAATACCAGAGATGCAGCAATCTCTCTCTCATCCCTACAGGCCGCCTACACCACCACCTCACTGGATTTGATTAAAAAAAAAAAAACTAAATCAAAATAAACCCATCACATAATGATGGTGACAGAAATAGGACCTGCAATGTACTGAAAAAGTATTCTAAATGCCAGGCATTGTGCAAAGTTCTTGAAGCCATGAAATACTTAATGGAACCCTGGAAGTACCCATAGCGTCCATTTGACAGGTGAATAAACCAAGGCTCAAAAAGATTAGGTCTCTTGCTCAAGGGAAGAATCACAACCAGGAAGCGGCAGGGTCCAGATATGAACCCCGGGTCTGCCTGTCTCTAAGGCCTAAGCTGTGAACCTAATGTGTATTCTAAGCTGATTTCCATTTCATCACAGTGTGCTTAGAGGCTGGGTATATTTAATTATGCTGTAGTTTCCCTCACTCTTCAAATACGTTTTGTTTCCTCGCTCGGGACCACCACTGCTGCTAAGTTGTGCATGCTATTCCCAAGCCAGCTTAGTGGGCATACATTTGGAGTCATTGTCTTCCCCTCGCATGGAACAAACAGGTCATAAACATTGTCCTTCATTCTGCAAAGGGTGCCCCAAGCAACCCTTTAGCATCCTCTACCTCCCACAGAGTGTCTCCTGAAATCCATATATCTAAGACCTCAGTTTTCACAACAGGACAGGCACCAGGCACGGCTCTTTGCTGGGACTCGGCCCCAGAGCTCTGTGTTGTCACTGTCCTAACCAGCCATCTTCAGCCCTGGGAGATCCGCAATAAAAGCTGTTAGCTCTTTGACACTCAATAAAAGGAACAAACAAGAAACCAACGATGTTCTTGGTTATTAAGCGTCCTATTAGACCTAAATAAAATTAAGCAGCTGGTGGCCCTATGTCGCCACGAAATTAATATTAAAAACTCTCTTTGAGCCATTTAGATCCTTTGTACGTACATTCAAAGCCTCAAGCGCTCTCATTCTTCGCAGCAGTACCAGTAACGTCTTTCCTCCCCATTCCCACTGGTCTTTCACATACGGCTGGCACCCAGAGGATTTCTTTGTTTTTCTCTATAACCTACTCCCATCTGCACATCCCCAAGGTAATAACAAGAGAGACCTACCTGGAAACTAACCCCACTGACTACTGGAGCAGGGAGGGCTTTTGGAGATCTTCCAGCTCAACATTTCTCAAGGGTCATGTGCACCCACTGGCTTTGGTGATACTCTCATATTTTGGCGGCTATGTTCATGAATAGTAGCAAAAAAAAATTATAAGTAGCACAGTAAACTTTGGATTTCTCAGAAAGCAATGCTTAGCTCAAAACCTAAGTAAATATTTAGGTAAGGAATAGTGAATAGAATTCTTTCATTATAAAGACAAATATAGGGTAAATCATACTCTGAGTGGTCCTCATCTACAGCAAAAGTCATAAGGAAGTCCGTGAAGGGTATGAAGGACAGAACGTCCAGAAAAACTGACCCAGTGCAAACCCCTCTTTTCCCTCACGGGATAAACTGGCACTCAGAGAGGTGCAGACTGTGCAACCGTGTAGAGGCCAGCACGGAGCTGGACCTCGGATGTCCTAGGGAGGTGCTCTCTCCTTGACCCAGGGACCAAGGCTTTCATTGCAGTTCGCTCTGGAAAGCGAACTCCGAGAACATGACAGAGCTGCTCCCAGGCCACTGAAGATAAAGGAGGGGAGTGCAAGAGGCAGAGCTCGTCCTGGGGGATCGGTGTCTGATTTCATTTGGAGAAAAAGTTTTACATAAGATTTTTACCAGGGTTCCACTGATGCATTGAGAAGTCTTCAAATGACTGGCAGCTACTAAAGTCGATCTTCTTGTGCCACTCGGCCTTGCTCATGGGGCAGCAAACTGGTCTCCATCAGCAAGGTCCAGCTGCTCCCAAAACGTGGCTCAAGGACCATTTATGCCAGAATCTCCCGGGGTGGGGAGGGTGGGGTCGGGTAAAGTGTTTAATCCAAATTACTGGGAGTGAAGTCCAGTGATTTGCATTTTTCACCAGCTTCCTAAGTGACTGTACTATGAGCTAAGACTTAAGAACCAATACAGTGTAATGACTGATGACTGGCAGGGCTAACAGAGAGAGATTAGAAAAAGAAACACAAATAAGAGATAAAGAGGTTGTCCCTAAAGGAGAAAGACTGAGAAACAGAGATTCAGTAGTTTACTGAACCCTCAGTGGAGTACGGCCTTTATAGCAAAGACCCCTTATGATGAAGGTATCTTAGCATTTATGTAATTAAACCTGTCTCTTACTCATGTACCCCCATTCCCACACTTAACGCTTTCTTTACACTGAGTTCCTTTCTGAAAAGAATGGTGTACCCCTGGGGTTGGGATTATTTATCAATGCCCAGAGAAGCATCCCGTGTGCTGAGTGAGGCATTTTACCAAAATGAAGACAAGCCACTGCTCCATAGGAAGTTCCACTCTGGCACACAGTCAGTACATGTATTTAAAAAATGCACGCTTTTCTCCAAAGTTAAGTTAAGGGTGGGCTCGTATATAAAAATTATGAGCTGATTGAGTTTGTGTGGCCTTTCGGCTCATGCATGCATTATCAGTGGAGCCAACTCTCCCAATATGCCATGGCTTAGAGTTCTTTGCAAATGGATGTTGAAAATCTCATTTGGTGAAAGAGCAGCCTCTGAATCCAGACTCCATCTGTTCGCCACTTGTTGGACCTGCAAGGATGTGCAGACACCCTCCAATGTTAGCATGGGTGGCCACCTCCCAAAGAGCAAGAAATAAACCCGCTTTCATTAACTGCTGGCGTTTATGAGGACCTTATAATAAAATCACATTTTTTTAAAGTGGCAGTTTAGAATAATAGCAACCTTGTAGAGAAAAATGGCAGTCACGTTACTTGGGTACCGTGTGGTCTCGGGAGCCGGAGGAGGAACGCCTAGGAGGGGTCTCATCCCATAGGTATGATCGACCGCATCAGAGGGGCCAGTGAGGACAATCTGTGTCTGCCAGACTTTGATCTGTGACATGGGACATCACCTTCTAATGTGCTGGCAGAGAATGGAGAAGCCAAGACACCAACTGGGGAAGCAGATCTTCCTTCGATTTTTGAGAATAGGAAAGTTACACCTTGTCAATGTTTGGAGAAAATGTACCCCGACAGGGTGCTCATCTTTCAGAGCAGAATACCAGTGAACTGGGAAGAGTTAAAACAGAACCGCATCTTCTCCTCGCCAAAGGCTCATTAGTAGCATATGTGGGGACAAAGGGTGGGGATGTTCTGGAAGCAGGGACAATAGGGCTTCATTCATTTATCAAACACCTACCAAATGCTAAGCACCAGAGGCATCCATTGTCTCACTGAATCCTCGCAGAGGTAGGTGTTCTCATTCCAACTTACAGATGGGAAAGTGAAGTTTGTCAAGATGAAGCAATTTCCCAACTGAAGGGGGATTTTAGAACAGGACTAGCTTCTAAGCCATGTTTTCTGCCATATACGTTGCACACAGCCTCACAAAAGTACAGGGGGAAAATCTAGAGGAAAAAAATGGTGTCTTTGAAAATGTTCTCTAAATTCCCCATAAAGAAAATAATGAGAGCCACAACTGCCTCACTATATATGCATGACTTTATTCTGTCTTAACTGCCATGTCAGATGTTACTCTGATTCTTAAGTCACAGATGAGGACACTGGAGCCAAAAGGAGCTGTCGCAATCTCAAGTTTACACGATGACTAATGAAACTGAGATCTAAACCCACATCTGTCTGATTTCCCATCTCCTGGGCTTTTCCTCCACACTATTCTATCTTTTCCTAAAGGTAACATCTTCCTTTTCCATTCCTCTCAACTGGAGAGGATGGCAGACCAGAGCCTTAAACTTCAGCTATAAGAATGCTAGAAGGGATGTGTTACTTACTCCCTGCTTTCAAACGCGGCCGTGTTCTAACACCTGGACACACAGAGGGTAACAACAGTCACGGCCACTGTGAAAACTGGTGATCTGAGGACCAGGAGCCACAGGCAAACCCTTTCCAAGGCCCCTGGAGTCTTGTGAGCCAGTTCTACCTAATGGGCTTGCTCACCCACTTTGCTTTAAGGCAGGGTATTCCGTGGGCGTGACTCACTGATATCCACCTGGAGGAAGAAGTGACCAAACCGGAGAGAATGCCATGAATACCGAGATCCTTGTGTTTTTATTTGCCTAAAAATCTGTGTGTTGCTCAAACAAATGAGGAAATTAGCCATCTGGGAACCTAGCTTGGGTACACATCTTCATCTGTCGCCGCATTTGGGGGGAAAACACTGCAGAATCGCTGTAGTGTTTAGGTATATAGAGAGGAAGAAAAGCCAGCTTGGAAGCAAACGAACACTGAACACTTCTTTATGATTTTGACCTCACAATATGGTAACTAATGACGGTTCTGCAAATAGACTTGGGGAAATAAATGGGTGATTGCAGAGGGGAGAACCTCGGCAAGGGTGATGAGCTTCATTTCGCCTATGTTTGCCCTTAATTCTTAACAGGACAGCAGCATAAATACTCTGCAGCTTGCCTAAAGAGAGGAAATCTATGCCTTATTCGGAATTCAAATCTTAGACCCAGCGCATGTAATACAGGGCCTTAATAGCTTTCCAAACTCTCATTTGGCCTCAGTTACACAACCAGCTGACACTGAAAATAATTAATGCCCTTTAGGACTCGCATCTGCTCCTATGGTTCCAAGTCAAGGTTTTTAATTGGGCTATTTTGGCATTTGGAGACAATGGCAAGGTGAAATAACCTTTCTTTAATATTTTTGAGGTCAGCAGATAGTCCTGCCAAAGGTCATCCTTCAGGTTCACAAATGAGTCATTTGTATCACCTAATGCAATCTGTGACTTGCAAATTGCGCTGGGATGTGTTAGCGTGCATTAATTAGTCCATGTGATGAATACTGAATTCATCATTACTAGCCGGAGCTCGTAGAGATGTGCCAATACTTGTTTTGGTGGTTTGTGGTTGCTTATTTTTATTTTACACTCCACTTCCAACCCTAGCCCGAGATCTTCAACACCCCGAGCTCAGTAATTGGCACACCAGAGTTAACCCTCTCCCTGTGCTATGCCCGGGCCCTGGGGAAGGGTGCCCTGGCACAAAAAAACATTGCAAAGCAGGAAGTAACCACAGTCTCCCTGCCTTTGGCTTGTTTAGTCTGTACAACTCAGCATCAAAAGATGATTCCTTTTCTCCCTTATGAGAGACAGAGAGAGAGACAGAGAGAGACTGACATAGAGAGAGAGAGAGAGTACGAGCACCCCGTGTTTCCAACACCTTGCTCAGAGCAGGGCCCTGAGTTGCTCTGGGTCCTCTCAGCTGCTTGGCAGCTCCTGCCTCTAATGAAGGCGTTATTAATTTCAGTTTCAGGGGATAGAAAAGCAGGATGTGGACACTGTATGGCTGCACCATCTGTGCAGCTGACATATTGATTCATACCTTCTTCCCATCTGTCCTTGACACCGAGCACTTACAGAGGTCACAATCTTCTCTTTCCTAGAATTCCCCCCAAAAGCAACTTTCCACCCACTACGCTCACAATGATTTTCTTTGGTTGCTGTTGTGCACTTCTAAGGAAAACTGGCGGCAGAGTGTCTGCATCTGTCATCTCCCAGGTAGGTCCCTTCAACCCAACATAAAAATAACCGACCACATCAAAAGGTACATGAAAACAGCAGCTTTTCCACTTTGCCTTAAGATAGTTGGTGAGGGTCAGGCATTGGAAGTGGATTTTGCAGTTCCCCCGATTTTCATAAATAGTAAGGAAAATTAATGTTATCACTCTAAAAATCGGCATGTCCATTTTTATACAGAAAGGTACAGTCACCCATTAAATTACACACAGCAAATCTAAGGGTTTGGAAGAGTAGATTTATGGGAAGTTACAAAGCTGAAAACCAGCAGGTGGTCCGTCTTGCCCTACATGAAGGATACTGAGAGAAAAATTAAGTCTCAGTTAATAGGTTATTTGCATGTGTTATGTTTAATACACTTTTTTTTTTAAATGACAACTATCTGTCTCTGTTATTGTCACTTCAGAAGTGAGAAAGCCTGCGCCAGATAACAGTGGAATTTTATTTCAAGGACCATCATTTGTTGTTATTTCCATCTTTTTCCTAACTATTTTCTGTCCAGGTGACATTGGACAGACCAATAACTGAATGCACAATGGACATTTCGAGGATTCAAGTGGCCACTTCTATCTGCAAAGTAAGAAGTAAGTGCTTAATTGCGGTCCAAGTGATCTGCTGAACCCACAATTAGCCAATTAGGGGGTCTATTAGGAGGAGGGGCATTCTGAATGCAGAAGGCCTCTCCATGGAGCCCAGAGGCCTTTGCAACAGACTCCAGGAACCCCAGGGAGAGTGTTAGGAGCCTCTCCATCAAAGCAGAGCCAGGCGGCTCAGAATCAGATAAATTTTTTATCAGTTTTTCCTATAGCTCTAAAATTCTCCAAGTCCAGGTAATAGGTATTGCACAATCCTCCCAATGGGGAAATATTTTTTTAAAAAATATTTTAACAGGTGCCTGTAATCCCTCGCCTTCTAAACAAAGTAACTGTCCAACTTTGCCTTGCCCATAAAAATCTCCTCTCCCCTCTTTCCATAAAATTATAAATTAAAACTTCTGTGACATCTTCAGCCATATCTAACGTTGAAAATGGATCCCTCTTTCCGTTATTCCTGAGAGAAAATACTGCAGCTTTCAAAATATTTTAAGGAAATTTCCTTTGCTTTGGAGGGTGGACCTCCGATGACGGAGCCAATTTGATTTCAAAAACAGGAAGTTTCGTTTTCGTTCTACCGTGTAGCTCGGCTGAGCCTCTGTCGGGCTGGGGAAGAAACGACAGTGCTCAGCTGGGCCAGGGGAAGGATTTGAAAACAGCCACATTATACCGAAGGGATATGCACTATTAGCGCCTTTGAGTTGGCTCTAGAGGAAAAAGTGGCAACTCTAAAGAAACAATGGACAAGTCACACCACTTCTGGGTCTCACATTTCCCCCACGTGTAAAACCAGGACTGGCCGCATGCACTTGAAGGTTCTTTTCAGACACTGATCCCCACGATTCTGATACGAAGCACAATTCATGAACTAGTGATAGGCCAGTCAAGCCCTTGCCCCTGGAAAGTTAAGGAAAACTCAAAAGCAAAAGCCTCTGAGCTTAAATAAAGTCCAACTGGGCACGGTTTATCACCCCTGCCTCTTTTTTTTTTTTTTAACCCTCATTGGCTTCGGCATCATTTTAATGATCATACTTGAAACTGCGTTCACACAGCGTTGTGCCGTTTTAATTGCTTGTTGTTTTAAGCACTTGAGATTTTCCCCACAGCCCAGATGTGTCATTCACAAAACACCATCCCTTGTGAGAACTGCAAGATAAAATCGTTATGTTCTTAGTTATCTAACTTGTCCCCACAACTTTCCCCTGTTGGGTGCACCCCGGGGCCCTGGGAACCCGTTGATACGTGCTCTGCCCTATGTTGGGCGAATAAACAGTTGGTGGAGAAGAGAGATTATCTGGCAAACTGCGGCTTCAGTTCATGGCAGTTTCCTGCCGCTGCACGGGGATGCTCCCTAAATTCCCCCAGCGGGGGCACCGGAGAGACAAAGGTGGTTTTCGATGTGGTTCACCTCGGATCTCTAAACGTACAAGACTTTCAGGGTGTTGCTAAAGCCACATCACAAGGCTCTGGCTGAACACAAATCTTCATGTGTTCAGAAGGAGACAAATTAAATAAAATTGATGACGATGAGGAGGAGGAAGCCTACCTGTGCCTATTTGTTTGCATTTCAGCAATTACACCCAGCACTGCAGTTCATTTTTATTCAGATCTACCCACAAGCACATGATGGAGCTTTCATTATTGAAATACATCCATAAGGTGTTGAAATTTAGTCTTAATTTTCACATATTGCTTCTGAAGGAAATAATGACATCACCACACAAATCAGGATTATTGTAATATATTAAAATGTTCCAATACTGTGCATTATGAGAAATAACTATCATAATTAAATTAAACCATTGACCCGCAGCAATGAAAATGCCCAGGATTTATTGTACATTATTTGTGTATAATAGCTTGTTTAATAAATTTGGCCATAGAGACTTGAGTAATTTATTAATTGCAACTCAATCAATACAACCACAAATAGAGGATGTTATTATTTACAAAGTGATGGGCCAGTGGGAAAGCAAGCCTTCTTTGTGGACGTGAGGAGGAAGGGAAGTACAAGGAACCCAGCTCCCGGGATCGCCTCCCTCCACCCACCCCTGGGGTAATTCCAGCAGGCCGCACTCCAAGGTGAGCACACGGGGGTGAGCACATGGGGACAGAGATTTACAGCTGTATTACCTGGGGCACATTACTCAGCTTCTTTGATCTTTCATCCTGCTCAACCATAAACGTGTACTGCTAGGTAATGCTAGGGCTCCTCTGCAGAGATACATTTTGCTGTGTCTCGCAAACAGGAAGCCCTCGTCATCAGTTACCATCATTGTCATTGTCATCATTGTCATCGTCATTCTCTGTGCTCTTTTCCTAACTGGATTTCTGGTAGTGAACGCAAGAGATTTCCGGAACTTGTAGTTGGTGAATCGGAGGGCAGTGCCACTGGTTGTGTTCTTTCTGTTTCCTGGAGCTCCTGATGGTACCTCGAATGCAGTGACTTCCTCGTGCATGTGAGCTGGGCTTGGATGGAAGGATGAGTCTGTATGCGCTGACTGGTACGCAGCTTACCATTTCTGAGAGCCTCACTATCCATCCTGATTGCACGGGAATTGAAATGGCTTCAGAACAAGAAAGGAATACCAGTAGGCACAGCCTGTATTACGCTAAATGCCACTCTGGGTCCTTCCCAGAAAACACTAGCAGCCAAGTTCTCAGAGGCAGCCTGCACCCAGGAGATAAGATGAGGCAAAGAAAATTGCACTGGATGAGACGGATGACGCTGCTGGCGTGCGTTTAGCTAACAGTAAGCGTGGCTCTCACTTACTGATCACTTACTACGTTCCAGGCACTGTTCTGAGCACTTCGCACAGATTCTCTCATTTAGCTCTTGTGACAAATGATACAAGAGCATCACCATTATTATTCTGTCTTTACAGTTGTGGAAACTCAGGCTCAGAGCATTTAAATAGCTTGCCTAAAGTCAACCGCAGCTAGAAAATTGCAGATCTCAGTTTCGCACCCAGGCAGCCTGACCAAAACTTATTTCTCATGACACTATACTGTGACGTTCTAGGAAGTTGTTCTAAGCATTTAAACATTCTTGGACCATCTTCTAACAGAGGCCTCTGAAAGCAAGTTACAGAGACAGCCCATATAAGGGTTAAGATCTTGGGATATCAGACACACAGGGCTGCAAATCCTGAGTGTGCTCCACACTCGCCTGATCTGAGACTCATCTTTCTCACCTGTGAAATGGGGGCGACAACAGCGCCTGCTTCACAGACCTGTGAAGACGGCATGATATATTTGCGTCAAGTGCTTGGCTCACTGTAGGGCCCATACTAAGTGCTCAATAAATAACCACGTTGACTCGTTATTCTCTCCCTCATTTAGAGACACATTACTTTAAAATAAAAATAGAGGCCCTGTTAGTTATACTCACCCTTGAAACCCTCCCCCTCACATCTGGATGATAAAATGTAATCCTTATGAAAAAAGATAATTTTTCGGCACAATGTTCCCTATCTGCAATTACATCAAAATCACATTAATTGAGCTATAACACTGTCAGGCTCAGCAGCTGGAAAGCGCATCCATACATTCTAAGGAGAAGGCCATTAATTCAGCTCTCTCCGGCGCAGCAGTGAAATTGGGATGTCCGTTCTCCAGCATGATTTACTGTCTTTCAAGCTGCTTAAGTGGGAACCTCTACAAAAAGATTTAAGTTAAGTGACTCTTGTGCTGCTCCGAAGCTCATTTATTATTGAATTAAGTTTTCATTTCATTTAAGGGGAATAAAGAAATATAGCTTTATTTGAAACAAGGTAAAACATTTAAAAGAAATCGGCTATTATGATCCTGGAAGCTAGTTTATATATCTGCAAATGACCTCACTCTGCTTATGCTCTGCTGAAAAGCCAAATTTAAACTCATAAATATTACTAATATGCATATTATCTGAGACTTTTGCATGAGAGCTCATCCTTACTTTTCATACTTTATCATTCCTCTCTTTAAATTTTTTTTTTTATATTCAAGACAGTTAGGGAATGGGCTGGAGAAACCCAGGCAGAAATCAACATGCATTTTTGAAAAGTCTAGACTTCCCTTAGGACATGGAGGGAGACACAGAAGGAGAGAAGGCCAATGGGCAGAGAGAGATACATGGTACAGATTATCGGTGTGTGGCAGAAAAATCGACACATGGTGGGCATACAGTACGAAAAGATTCCCAGCATCTTGGTCCACAGATGAATTGCATGTGGCAGGCAAACAGAGAATAATTCCCTGCTGGTGAAGGATGGGCAACTATGTGCCTAAGTGATCAGCCCTCGCATTGTTAGGTACTGGGCTACCAAGCCCCTTTGGCCTTAGCAATCCTGTCTGCCCACTGTCTAGGTCAAAGAGATGGTGTATTTCCATGTAATGTTTCCTCTTCTCGATCTCATGCAAAACAACCGAAGAGTAACAGTTCCTACACCAAAAAGTCCCATAAGAACTAAGCACTTCTGAATCAACTATATTTTTTGAAATCCGCTAGGACCCCTATAATGGTGTCATTTACACTCCAGTCACATGTGTCTACAGCACAAGACCCTTCATAATTAGGTATATACACTATACCAGCTCACTGCCTAATTAGCAAATTATGTTGAAAATAGCATCCTGCTAATTAACGGTTATTACAGCATTTCTGAAGCTGAGGCTTTAATTATCACCAACCTAGTGCTTGTGTACAGAGAAAAAAAAGTCCCCCCCTTTTATTAAATGATCAATAAGTGCAAGAGATTATTATAAGGCAAATCTGCTGACAGCTGATTAATTTGTTTGATGCAAAGTTGCTGTGTGTTTCATATTATTTTATCGGAGTTGCAGGAAAAAGGTACATAATTTGGTTTCATTAGCAACCTCTGCGATTTATCACTAGAAAATGCACCCCCCCCTTTTTGTTGTTGTTTGTTCAATTCCCTCTGTGTTTTTGCCTGTACCAGCATCAAAGTCAAGAGCAGGAAGTTTTAATTAAGTGACACTAATGAGGTCGTTGAAAATGATACTTCAGCAATTCAGCATGCTGTTAAATGTGTTTATTCTATAATGTCATCAAAGGTGATTGTTTTCCCTCCTAACAGATAAAATTCATTACCATAAGCATTGTACTTTTGAGTGTTAGAAATACGAAATGCAAGTTAGTCAGGTGTATCTGTTGCATTTTTTTTCCTATTGCTGCCAATTCAAATTACTGGACCGAAAACAAAACTTTAGCAAACAAGGCTCACTCTGTTTTGTTTTTTTAAGTCTCCCCTGTTTAGTAATTAACAGACCCTGCCAGTGAGAAACTGAACAACAATGAGCATGCAAATGACTCATCAAGGAAATCTGGAATCCAAGGGAGTGATGAGGAGTGAAGGGACCCTCTGCTCCTGGGAGCCTGGCCCTCCTGGCCCTGGGCTCTGCGGCTCTGACCACACAGCCTGCCCGCCTCGTGGCTGCATGCCTGGGCAGGCCCCCTGCCGACTGCACAGGCTTCGCTGCTGTGTGATTTAGCATTTGATCGGAACTAAAATGGGGACATATTGGATACCCTTCCTCTTAAAATGGGTCTGGCCTCTGAAATACAGTTGTGGTTGCGTGACCCACGTTGGGAAATTCACATTGTGCATTTCCAAGCTTTCGAAGAAACAAAAATGATTTTTCACACTTCTGAGCGGTCCAAAGGGCGAGGCAATAAAATGGCTCCATTTTACAGATTGTGAAAACTGAGCAGGGTAATGCACCCAGTCGGAGGCGAGCAGGCAGGAGTAACCCCGGCTCCTCCTCTGAAGGCATTCCAGCTCAGTGATTCAAAATATTCACGTTTGGTTTTTTTAGGTGACTCAAATAATAACTCATTTTCATACCTTATACAAATTTAAAAGTCCTACAATGTTTCTGTTTCTCTTTGAATGTGACAGCCATTAATGACAAACCCTTCATCACAGTGACAGGCCTCCTCCCCCAGCTGTTTAGAAACAGTGATGAGCTCCCACACAAAGCTTCCCGTTTCTAGAGTCTGTTTTCAATGCCAGAGGAAACACACTCTGCCCCACCAGGTTCCCTAACCTACAGCAGTAACTGTTCCTCCGACAGTGCTGCTAATTCACAGCAAACTAAACAGACTCTGCGCTTCTCTGATGACTGCGCAGCCACAGATGGGGACCAATAGGGGCATCAGGGACTCCTTTCAAGATACTTGTCTTAACTGTTGTGGTTGGAAAAGGAAAAATAAAAATTGTTTTCCTTCCTCCCTACATGCCCGGTGTAGGCCGGTTGGATCTTGGCGTAGCAGGCTGGATTAGAGGACCTCCTGCAATGTTTTAAGGTGCTCTCAAAGACTGTCTCCACCAAACTCACCGGTCAACTCCCTAAAACATCTCAAGAAAATTAAATACTCAGTTTTGTGAGGCAAATCAAACTTGACTTGTCATTTTCCACCAGTTGGCTGCAGGGGCAACTCAAAATGCCCTGGGAGTACATGGTGGTAAGGATGACGATCACCAGGTTTTTACTGGAGGGTTAAGCATGGGAAGAAAACATTAAAAGGGCTCAGAAGCATCAACAAGGTGGTAAAAGCTCTGGATCCCTCCCTAACGTGCACGAATGAGCCACGAGAACGTACATCGGGCGGCTCAGGGGCCACTAACACGGGACAAGGCTTGCAGCCTTGCAACACTTTGCGAGTGTCCTGGCAGCTTCATGGAAGCACAGAACTAAAATATGTCTTAATTCTTCCCAGGCGGACTAGGAAAAGGATGTTTCTGGGAGAACCAGGATGTCTTTGCCAACTTGGTTTCCCGTCTGGAATTTAAACTTCAGCGCTCTTTGTGGTTTTTCACCTTAACTTTAGTCATCACCCAAATCCTCCTTAATAAAATGGCACAGGTGTCAGTAAATGACAGCATGGGTGCTGGGGAGGGGCCAAGCAGGTGAGCCCTTGCACCCACATGGCCCAGGAAAGGGGCGGCAGCAAACCTGGCACGGCCTCTCTGGAAGGCACTTGGGTCCTGCACCAAGAGTTTAAAAACATTCATGTCCTCTCACCCCCATAATTGTGTTTCTAGGAATCTATCGTTAAGAAAAACAGAGATGCTCATCAACGCACTATTTGTAATCGTGAAAGATTAAAATTTTAAATGTCCGTTATTGGCAGATTGATTAAATAAGGGATGATCCATCCACATGATGTAATATTACACACACATTAAAACATGTAACGCACACGAAGAAAAGGGTTGATGATGTAACATTAGTCTATGTATATACACGTGTGTGTATGTGTGTGTGTGTGTATGGTATATCCCCACAGTTACAGATTTCAATACATCTATTTATGTCAGCATTAAAGACCAGCAGAAAACAGATACCAAAATGCAAACGGTAATTATCTCTGGAAGGTAGAATGAAAGGTAATTTGAATGTTCATCTTTATACTTTGGAAAATTTGTTTATATTAAAACATTGAAATTAGAAAATAACGCAATAGTACTAGAGTATCTTTTCTGGAATGCACCCAGAAGATCTTAGGAATTTTATATAATGGTATAATTTATCATTAAATATGCCATGATATAATTTACAACATAATTGGTCCAAACATTTTTTTAATATGACCTCGTAACTAGTCCTCCCCGTGAAGCTCAGTGAGTATTGAAATGCCGGGAACTACTACGAGGAGGCCTCTGAAAGATGCCTTCACGTTTCATAATCACAGGATCATCTCAGCTCCAGAAAGACGGCTGTAGTTCTGCACAAGGCAAGAGCAGACAGAACATGTGAAGTCCCAAATTGTTTCATAGCACCACCTAGATCCTCATGGGCAGGTGATTTCTTTAAGTATTTGCTTATTTTAGAGAGTGATGGACACTTTTTTCTTTGATTCCTTGGAACTTCTGAAGCTACTTTCCAATTAGGTTAAATGAGTTCATATAGGGGTCAGGACCTGTGTAGCTAACTCGGTTTTCGGGGAGTCAATTGTGGTGGTGTTTTTTTCTTAATCAGTGAAAAACTGTCAATATACATATCCTGGGTGTTATTTAAATTTTGAAAAATAAAAATTCAAGGCACAGAAGGGAAAACGTTTTGATATTTCATTAAACTTTTTCATCCAGACAATTTTCTAAAAAAGAGTTTGAAAATGTTTTCCATAAAAGAAAAGAGAGGTGAGTTCCCCTCGAAGCAGCAGACTCCCCAGGACAGGCAGCCGCCACCCCTCGGAAGGATTCTGCAATTGCCACGGCAATGAGGACAAGGCCAGGGGAGCACGGCAAGCCCCCTTGTCAGCTGCTGGAGAATAGGGGTCAATAAATTGCCTGACATTTCCCAATCACATTCGTAATGCAACTGGATTTACATGGGCTTTGGGGACGCTCAGAAAAAATAACACAGATTTCTCCCTACTGGAGCATGATAAAATAAATTTAAACCACTCATCAAGTAATTCATGGACTAGTCATGTATTTGTCTTACTTTCAAAGGCTGAGGAAGAGGACAGAGACCGAGGCTTGCGTCTTTGCCTACCTGTCACTTTAGGCGAGGAAGTGACTTAACTTCTCTGAGCCAATGGTTCCCAACCTGGGCCCGGCTGTTCTCAAAGTGCGTTAAAAAGCTAAGTAACGCATCAGAGAGCTGCAGAAATAGCAGGTACTCCGTTTTGGGGGGTCTCCTTTTCACTTCTAAGTGAACACATGAAGACAAAGCAATCACATTTGTTCGTGCGCCCAAAGGAAATGCCCTGAATGGATAAACGCCTTCGGAGCGCACACCATTCAGGGAGCCCAGCACCTCCTTTGTTTTCCGCCCACATGGAAAGACAGTCTGTAGTGACGTCACAAAGTTTTAATTGTTCTTTCTGTGTTTGGCTCTTCTATTGAATCTCTCTCTCTCTCTCTCTCCCACACACACACACTGTCCTTGGTCGGTGTCTGCCATCCTGATGAAAACAGAATATGGAACCACAGGGCGTGTTCATCATGCCCAGCACACACCGACCAATGCTAATGGGTGTGTGTGGGTGTACAAATGTGCACATCATATGGTTACCAAGTAGTGAGGATGACACAGATTCTTATGAATGGCTTCGGGATGCTGACTCACACATGTAGAACCATGTGTCATTCACGTGCACGCAAGCTCCCTCCTTCCTCCATTTATTCAACCTCTATGAGGCCAATACAGCACGATGCACTGCACACACACACACACAAGCAACCCTACCACTGCCAGACTGACTGGCGTCTTCTTTTTTTTTACTGGGACTTGAACCAGCGGCCCTCTGGTTCACAGGCTGGCGCTCAATGCAGTGAGCCACACCAGCCAGGGCTGATTGACTTCTTAATATTACCCAGAAGACTAGATGACATGCTGCTCTGTAAAGATACAAAGGTAATTTGGAAGGCAGAGGGAACTAGAAACTTCCAGGGTGAAAGATCACAGGACTCTCCTCTCCTTCCTCTTTCCCCAGCTCTCAGGTTCAAAGGTCTTCCACAGTTCAAATAAGCCATTCAAATTTTGACTCTCAGGCAGGCCTTGCAATAGGCAGTGTCAAATACTCGGAAGGAGTGCAGATACTGGCACCGAACCTGAATTTGAATCTCTACAAGTTATTTAATCTCCTGAAGCCCCAGTGCACTTAGTAGGTTGTTGTAAAATTAAACGAGATAATGCATGTACAGTGTTTAGCACAGTGCCTGGCACACAGAGTCAACTAAACGCCTTTGGCAGCGGAAGCAGAAGCAACAATGATAGCCTGGCCCTGAGCTAAATGCTTTATGTACATGGCTGTACTCCTAACACATCTACAAGGTAGATGCTATTGTTATCCCCATTTGGGGATAACAATATCCCAGAAGGGAAAACAGATCATAGAGGTTAATGTGCCCAAGACTCAACAAGAAGGGGGTAGAGCTGGGGTGAAACCCAGCAAGGCTGGCTCCAGAGCCTGAGCTGTTCACGGCTACACAGTACTTATTTAATCTATTAGGGTAAAAATCTACTTATTAACAAGAAAAGCTGATACTTGTGTTGACCTTGAGAAACGACGAATCCAGTCTTTGCTGGCCTCAAGGAAGGTGCACGGGCAGACGCACGCCCTTCATCCAGCTCCCTGACCATCAGGCTACTCCTCCTCTACCCAAGAGAAGGTGAGAAGGAGGGGCATATCAGATGTCACACAGAGGCTACAGCTGGTTGGAGGCCATGCTCCAAGGTCACAGTTAAGGTGAACACCGAGAGCACAGCCCCCGTGCTCCAAGGAGCTGAGGGCACATTCCAGAGACATGACACAAATGTGCTTGTTGCAGCTCAGCCACCCACTTGCCCACTGAGCCTCCCGGGAGCCGTGCAGCCGGGAGCTGCTGCCCTACTCGTAGATTAGCATAAGCAGACCTGGGGCAGGCCTGCTAGTAGACCATCCACCAGGCACCGCCCCCCCCACACACACACAGTTAAAACCAGGTCCATCCCCTTAAAAGGCTGTCATAGAAGGAGCAGCAGACACAAAATGGCAAGCTAATGCTAGCCTCTTCCCTTAAGTGACTGTTAAAAATGATCACACATGCCATCCCTGTAATTAGCCATTTATACAACAGAATTACTCTCATTCCCAAAGTATAAAATGTGCCAGAGGTGGCGGCCATGTGTTCATTTTAAACAAACAGGCAATGGACGCCTACTATGTGCTAAGTATGTTAAGACGATACCAACGTGATACCCAAATCTGCCAAATCCCCACAGGTTTCGATCCAAATACACGGGTGATTCTGACGGCCGTTCTCCTCTGCTCCTCCGCCCCCACAGGATGTGGTCAAGCAGATGAACTGATTGAATGTACATGACGCTACTGGATTGTTAAGAAAAATAAAATTCAATGAATGGGGAGAAACCTGGTTTCCATCCTCTGCCCGACCCCACGGACGGCAGGGGAGATCTGTGTGTGCTCCCGGGGCGCCTGGCAGCGCAGTGCGCCCTGCTGATCCTGTTCTTGACTTCTGTCAACACCAGCAACGCCAGGCAGGTGATATGGGGCCTGATCTGGAAATGGTCCCTGACTTTCGACCTCGTGAACCACCTTGCTTGCCTCAGTTTCCCATCTCAGTTTATCCTGGATGAACGATCAGTGAACACGGCACAGCTGATAGGGGAAAGGACCCCGGAGGTAAAGGTTTTCAGTTCAGCCTCAGCTCCACCCCTTACCAGCTGTGTGGCTCAGGTCTGCCGCTTTGTGTCCGTGAGACTCGGTTTCCTCCCTGGTAAGTGGAGATAACCCTGGTAGCTAAAGTGCTATAGACAGTCCATGAGATACACATATGAAGTGCTCAGCACACTGCCTGGCACATGTCAGCACACCACACAGATATCACTGGGGACCTATGACACTGAAGGCACGTGCTAGGCGTATGTCGGATACCCAAATGAATCAGACAGCGATCTTCCCACGGCGTGAACTCACAATCCACACGGGGCACGCTCATCTACTCCAAGTTACTCCTGCTGCACAACCCTCCAAGCACATTTCCCGGCCAGCATCTGGACAGGAAACTCCTCACGGGCAAGAATTTTGTGTTGGGGTTTTAATTCTGTTGGTCCTCCGTTTCCCCCAACACGCGCTACAGTATCACGGACAGCGTAGGCACTAGACAAGTGACTGCTGAATGGGTAAGGGAATAAAACAGGGGAGCCGGAAGTGCCACAAAGGCGGGCACCACGAGCGCACTATGGCAATTCACAGCAAGGAGCGAGCACTTTTATCTGGTGGAGCCAAAGTGGGGGTGCGGGTGATCCGAGAAGGTAGGTGTCTTGGAGGCGTGAACCTGAAAGCCTGGCCTTGGGGAACAGGCTGGACTCCGTGCGGCTGACCGAGGAGGGTCACTCTGATCGCCTGCCCTGCCCTGCATCGTACAATAGTACCATGTGTGCAGGTGCAGCAACACCAGAGCGCTGGGGGTGGGGTGGTCCTTGGAGCCGAGCTCGCTTTCCTCTGAAGCGCCCAGAGTCCTATCACAGGGGGCTCGCATCTGCTCTTTCTAAAAGATTTTTATTTTCCGCCCAACCTGGGATAGCATCATTGAGAACATCTTCCGTATGAAAGATTCATCAAGACGATAGTTAGGGAGCCTGGGATTCATTCTGGGCCCTTCAGTGCCCGTGAAAGAAATAGGCAAATTGGACAGAAATCAAAGAAGGGAAGCCAGGAGGATTAAAGAGAGCAGCCGCGGGAGCTACTTATAAGGGTTCCCGCAGCACCAGCCAGGAATAAGCAAAGCTCAGGGACAACAAAAAGGACCGAGGATCAAATACTCTCCCCGAGCAAGGGTGTAGGCACACCGATGAAGGGAAAGAATTGCTCGGGGTCACGCGAAGGGACAGAGCTGAGAGGGACGGGATGTAATTACAGAAAGGAAAACTTGGGCTGGATATCAGGGCGGCCGTCTTGCGAGAAGGCTCTCAATTCAAGTGTGGAATGGCTTCCCCAGGGTGGCGGTGGAAGCCCCATCACTTGAGGTGCATAAAGCCACTGGACAAAGAGCCGGGAAAGGGAGTGTGAGGAACAATCTCCCCGCGCAGGGGGTGGGACAGGTGACCTCACGGGGTCGCGCGGCTCCACACTTCAATGACGAGTCAAGATGTATTTCATCAGGCACCCACTGGCGAAAACCTAAAGCCTCGCCCCCCCGCCCCACATCCCCTTGGCCATTGTGCTTTCTCAATGCGCCACTCAAGAAACATTCCCATTCACTTCAAGAGACCCTCCACAGCTCCTTCTGCCAGCAAGGGCTGTGAGAATAGCATCTCGCTGCGGAACTGGTGTGTTCACACTTTAAGGCAGATTTGAAGGGGAAATTTTTAACTCTGGCTCCGTAGTCTTGGCTCCCGGACAGGCAATATCTTTGTTTTGTTTTGTGTGAGACCCTTTGCGATTCAAAACAGAGTCATTATCGTTACAACAGGATCCTGAGCAGCCAATATAAAACTGGGTTATTTTAATACATTCTCCAGATGGCTCTCTTTTGCTTCCAGAGGAGAGTCCGGTATTTCCAGCATGGGCTATGGTGCCCACAACCACCTCTGCGGCCTCACTTTACATCCCCTTCTCTGCCCTCTCCTCTACTCCAGCATTACATGCTTTTTAGGGGGTCCCAAACAATCTGAGTTTCTGTCTCCTGCAGGGTCTGTCCCCACTGTTCCCTGTACCCCAAACACAGCCATGCTTCTCCCCATCTGCATTACTGTACTTGTCTGTTTAGGCTGCTGTAGCAAAATACCACAGTTTAGGATGGATTAAACAAAAGAAACTTCTCCCTCACAGTTCCAGACGCTGGAGAGTCCAAGGTCCGGGAGCCAGCATGGTTGAGTTTTAGTTAGAGCCCTCTCGGAGATCACCCAAACCTAATCACCTCTCAGAGGCTCCATGTTCACACCAAGGGGTTAGGGTTTCGATGTGTCAGTTTGGAAGGGACATGTAGACCATAACATCCCACTGCCCCTCTCCCTTCAGGACCTAGCCTTAAATGTGAGCTCCTGGAAGTCTTTCCTGAGCTGGCAAAGACTGGGTTAGCGCCCCTCTCGTTGCATCGAACACATCCCAGCCTCAGGTCTGTGGGATCGCTTAAGGCAGCACATTCTACCGAGGGCTTGACATGTGTGAGGCAAGAGCTGTCTTCTGGAAAACACAAAGATGAACGAGAAACTAATCCTCAAGGGCCTAGGACTAACAGGGAAAGAACACACATATAAATAATGGGTACACCAAGGGACAAAGCTAAAAGTGCCGTGAGATATAGTGCTATGGAAATTCAGAGGCAGGACCCACCTTTCCAGCTGGGTTGGGGGAAGGGAGTTGGGAAGACTTCCTGGGCGAGGCTGGCAGAGAACCTGAGAGGTGGAGACAACACCCAGAAAGTGGGTGTGCCAAAGAGAGAGACCA
Organism: Carollia perspicillata; assembly: GCA_004027735.1. NCBI lineage: Eukaryota > Metazoa > Chordata > Mammalia > Chiroptera > Phyllostomidae > Carollia > Carollia perspicillata. Next base: position 22,820 of record PVKM010017294.1, read on the forward strand.
GAATAAGCTAAGGCCTGGAAGCTGAAAATCTCCAGCACCTTTGGCTCAATAATAGAATTAGATAGAAGTTCAGTTGTAGGGAAGCTATCTTGATCACAAATATCTTGAGGATGAAGCTGAGGCTTTATTACATCTACAAGGGCGTGACAATCAGATGTCGCTCTGTGGTATGACTTGGTAGGAAGTGGGTATTTGCACTATAGTTTGTAGGAAAACCTTTCATTTTCTACTCTTCAAGCAGCCAACCAATGAGCAGTCTATATTCTGAGATCAACCGTGTGTGCTCTCCAGGGTCAGGAGAGGAGGCTATAAAGTGGCCCTTTGCCTCAGAAATTGTCTAAAAGCTGCCATTGTGGAAATTTGTCCTTCCTAGATAGATCTATGGAGCTCGGGGTATATAACCACCAACCTAACAAAATCCCTGAACGATGGAGTCCGGACATTTAATTCAGAATTCTGAAAGAGCGTCGGGGCATAGGCTGGTATGTTCTTACCACTCTCTTCATTAAGGACTTTACCCAGGAGTTTCCTGAGTCCCCTTCCACCTTTAGCCCTCATGCTGCATTTACCTGGGGGTGAGCTGCAGCACCTGACCTTGCCCCCCTTCTATTTAGCAGAATTGTCAGTTGCAGTTTTTGCTGGGAAGAGAGCCACAAAGCAACCAAACAGTGTTGTAGCAATGACACCTGCAAAGGGGAGAAGGACTTACTTAGAGCCTGTGCCCAGGATGTTTACTCCACCCACCTGCTGAAACCAAATGGGAGGATTTATCAAAGACTGGCTGGTCCCACATCAGAGGGGGGTGAGTGGAGGGAGGAGTAATAATTGCAACAGTGTCTACTGCCATTTGCAGAACTACAGGATTCTAGGCCATTTGTATGTTTCCTCTTTAATCTTCTGAAACTCCAGTGATATTAGCCAATGTGGAAGACCAGAAAACAAAACTTAGAGAGGTAAGCCCTGGCTGGTGTGGCTCAGTGGACTCAGCGCCGGGTCTGCAAACCCAAAGGTCACGGGTTTGATTCCAGGTCAGGGCATGCACCTGGGTTGTGCAGGCCAGGTTGTGCAGGCGAAGGCTGACTGACGTATCTCTCACACATCAATGTTTCTCTCCCTCTCTTTCTCATTCCCTTCCACTCTCTCTAAAAATAAATAAAATATTTTTTTAAAACTTAGGTAAAAATGACTTCCCCTAGGCCAGACAGTTGGCCAAGTGTTTGGCGAGTGGTGGAGTTGGGATTTGAACCTAGGTATGTCTGACTTCAGGGCCTAGGATCTCGACCATTTTGCTATGCTATCCGATTGCTGTATTTCTTAGAACATTCTTGGGGAGACAAAGCCGGCACTCTTACTCCAGCCTTTTATAAGGTAGGAAATGAAATGAGCTCTTCCCACAGAGTTAGTCTTCTGCCCCCTGCTGGTCAGATGGGGGGGTGGACTCCAACTGGAAGTGAATCCCCAATCCAGGGGGCTTCCCTGTGGACTAACCCTGGTATAAAATCACTTCAGACAAAAGGACAGCCTGTGAATGAGTTGAACCAATTATTATAATCATTATCTGTGTACCATTTGGGCAAGAGACAGCTCCCGACAGTTTCTCATGAGAAGTTATGTCTGTCTGACCGAGCAGAATTTAATTGAAAATGTCAACCACCTTGAAGATCATAAGGGTGAGGCTCTCTCCTCAAGAAAAGGCAAAACCACAAACAATCACCTGTTGCTGCCTACACCCAGCTCCACTGGGGCGGACAGAAAACAAAAAGGATGAACATATGGCACTTGGGCTTTTTGTAAGTTGTTCAAGCACTAAATTCTCAGGTCTGCTGAGAGAAAAAGACAGGCGCATTCCAGACACACACATTTTGGGAAGAAGAATAATGGGAGAGGTTGGATCCATGCAATCAGGACTGGGCTGGCCACGTCGGGAACAGATGCAAAGGCAGGGAGCCCCCTCTGGAGAATGACTTCCTGCCTCTTCCGAGGCCAAGCAGCCAATGGAACAGAACCACCTGTTGTCCAAGCCTCATGACACTGTACGTGCCCAAAGAGGACATTCATTCACCTGTCTCTCTGTGCTCTTCCTCCTGCTCCTGCAGACACACACAAACACACACCCTGCACACTCAGACACACTGTGCTCACCTGCATTCACACACCATCAGTGGTTTCCACTGTGTCACACAAATTCAGCTGCCCCTCCCAAGGGTCCAAAGCTGTGCTAAGAATCTTGGAGCCTTGGTACATTTGCAAATCCTTTCCAGATGATATTTCTTCAGTGCTTTTTGAGATAACAAAAAGCATGTGACTACTAGAGAAAAGGTGCATTTTTTAAATATAGAGTATTCTCTTTACTACTGATATAGAAAACAAGAAGAAGCGGATGAAAATCCAGATATGAACACATAGATCATTTCTGGGGATTGCTCTGGAGAGCTGTGCTCAATAAGATAATGTCTCCATATACAGAGCTACACAAAACACTTTCTTCCCATGGTGAAGCACTGTCCTTCCATATCACCAAATTTAACACTGTGTCACTACATTTATGAAATTCCTACCCAGCAATATATGAGGTACTGCAAACATGAAATCACAGACTAGTTGCCAAAGGCTCTGGCCTGGCCCAGACCACAGACATTCAGACCCTACCTGCAACACTGAGGATTCACAGAAACTTGGACAAGTTACTTCAGCCAACACCCAGAACCCCACGGGGAAAAAGTGCATAGCACACAATGTTCGGCACATGGTAAGCCCGCACTACGTACGACTTGTTATTAAGCCTCTATGGATGGTAGGACTGGGTACGCGGGAGCAGATCACCAGTTCCTCTGAATTTCTAACAAGGGGTTCATTTCGTGTACGAGGAAACAGGGAACAAGTGAAGAAGGGGTGGTGTGATAAAGGAGCCTCTTAAGGAAGCTCAGACCCGCGGGGTCTGAAATGCTGTGAGGGAGAATGAGGGGTACAGAGGCCACCCAGAGCGTCTGCAGTGATGCCAGGCCAGGCCCACGCGGCTCTGGGTGAGAATGGCAGAGTGGGAAAGGGACTTTACAAGAAAAAGGAAGAGGAGGAAAAAGAGGAAAGGAGAAGGAGAAATGAGAGAGGAAAAAAAGAGAGAAAGGGAGAGAGAAGGAGGGAAGGAAGGTGGGAGGGAGGAGAGGAAGGAAGGAAGGGAATGAGGAAGGAAGGTCCGGAGGAAGGGAGGGAAAGAGACTGTTC
>PVKM010017295.1:0-26034 GCA_004027735.1 Carollia perspicillata
CCAAACCGGTTTTTCTAGTCTTGCTGGCTGCTGGAGCCTGGGGAGTGATCGGTGTGGCATTTCTCCCTTCCTGATGTTTACTCAGCCTGTCTTGCAAGCACTATCCCAAGAGCTAGTCTGGCTTCTTTCCCCAATATCTTACATGGGGGAATCCTGGTTTTCTTCAGAGCACTTTTCCATTGTGGTTATTGCTGGAGGCTGGGGTGCAGGGGCCCACTTGGCTAGGATGCCTCCATCCTGCGTGTTTGGGCCTCAAACCTTCCCAGTGCTATGGGGAGATGCAGTGCCTTCCGAGTAACCTCGGGGTCCTTGCCCATCTAGGTTGGGAATCAGCTGCAGGGCTGTCACAGCAGATTCCCCAAACAGTCCCTCTGTTTGATAAATTCCTCCTACACAAGCCTGGCATCCCATGTAGCCCAATTCTCCAGCCAGACCGGTGACTATCGGGTCAGTGCTTGTCACTGCCTGTCTCTAAGCTCTCCTGAGCTGGCGACCACCACCTTTCTTTAGTTCCTTTAAAAAATTTTAAACTGTGGTAAAATACATATAATATATAATTCACCATCTTAACTATCTTAAGTGTCTAGTTCAGTGGCATTAAATACATTCACATTGTTGTGCAAACATCACTACCATCTACCCACAGAACATTTTCACCTTGTAAGACTGAAACTCTCTAATACTCCATTAAATAACAACTCCCCATTCTCCCCTCCCACAGCCCCTGGCAACCACCATTCTACTTTCTGTTTCTATGAATTTCACTAGTCTAAGTACCTCTTCTAAGTGGAATTATGTACAATTTTTCTTTATAACTGGCTTATTTCACTTATCATAATGTCCTCAAGGTTCATGCATATAATAGTATATATCAGAATTTTCCTCCTTTTTAAAGCCAAACAATATTCTGCCATATGCATAGATCACATTCTGTTTATCTTCTCTTCCTTCAATGGATGCTTGTAACCCTTGTTTAGTTCCTTTTGAACCAGATAGTCCATCAAGAATTTCTGGAGCAGGTTAAGCAACCAAAAAATCAGTGGCTGACTCCTGGAATGAGGCAAGACCTCCAGTAGGGCAAGGCCCTAAGAGAAGAAGACATGATTTGCAGACAAGGGAGGAAAGAAAGCCAGTGCAGGGACTCACATGTGTATGCAGTCTCTAAATGTAACTCACACAGTTGAGGGCTTTGTGTAGTACCCATGACTGTCACTCCCTCTCAGCTCCAAACCTATGCTTCTTTATTTAGCTTTGTGATGCTGGGCTGGGATCCTGCAAAACTCGTGTTGGGCTCAGGAAGGCTGCAAACCTGGAAGAAGAAGGAGAGACTTGAAACTCTTTTCTACTTATGGTTCTTCTGAGCAACACCCCAGCAATGCCTCTTTACCCAGGAGGGGCATTGCCTTCCTGTAGCAGCAGTTGAATCCTGAATTCAATTGTTCCCACACTTGAAGAGACAGTTTCATTGCTTCTGACCATCACCAGCCAGCCAGCAGCCCCCTCAGAGGTCTGGGTCCCAGCCTGTGGGGCCACTCCTCTGAGTTATGGGTTCCAATGACCCCAGGTACTCACCCTGTTTGTCTAGCCTAAGAGGTCGTAGCTGTTTCCTCTGTGAGATCATGGAATTCTCTCTTGACTTTCATATAGTTAATGGTTCTTTATATTTAGTTCTTTCTTTTCAAATTATTGTTGTGGTATTGACTCTTGAATAGCTTCTAGCTGATACACCCTTGCTCCCTAAAACCACCATCTTGAAACTTCAGTGCTCTCCCAGGCAGCGTGTTTAACCCTAGACCCCTCACTCTCGTAAGGATGACTGGCCTCCAGTTTTATCCAGAAAATAAAGTTATTATAGGTGACCTCAAACATGCCTCCCTCACCACCCAATTTATACAAATTTCTATAGCTAATTTATTTTCTTCAGTCTCAGAGGATAAAGCATTTTTTTTCCTGATTAATTCAAAATCTTCCATAGGTGTAGTTGCGTTCATCCCCATGCCTTCTAGGACCCTGCTCTGTCCCTTACATATATCCTTTTCCAATTTTTAACATGCTCTTTTCTACAGTTTCTGGGGAGCTGACTAAATACAGATAAATGGTTTGGTAGGGACATCTTTTCCTCCCTCCTGTTAGCCACATCCATATTTCCCCCATAACATATTCATCCCCAAGTCTGAATTTCCAGACAAGCTCTGTGTTCCCAGATCAAGAACAGTGCCTGGCAGAAAAGAGGCAGGAAGTCATAATAAGTAAGTGTTTGCTGAATAGATAAGATAGTTAGAAGCCATTTTTTTACTTTCTTGCTGAAGGAATCAATGAATGGGTGGCATTTTGTAGTTAGCAGAGCTCACAGCACACCTTAAGTCACATTTCTCACAGAGTGGTCCTTAGAACTGCTTGGGGAGCTTGTTAAAATGGTGACTCAAACCTACATTGATGCAAATATGTGAAAGGGACACAGGAACCAACTGAAAGAGCTCCCAGTGGCCAAAACTGGGACAATTTGAGCAAGAAAACAAAGTACATATTGGGTTATAACTTGAAATATAAAATAAATACTATATATGAGTCCATGCTGGTATAAATGTATCATTGAATAAGTAAATGGGAAAGAGGATACAAATCTCCTGTGTAGAAGAACTCTAAATAATTAATATAGATACTCTTCCCTCAAAGAGGTGAAGCATAACTTACCCTTTAGGTGCAGGTTGCACATACTGGCTTCCTTCCAAAGAGAATAATGGGGGGGGGCATAATTTTATAAGAGAAAAATTTGACTAACACCACTTCAGCCATGTAATCAAAATGAACACAAGCAGTAATGAGTCAGGTTCATAGTAAGTACACTTGATATGATATAATAAAAATGGCATTTTACCTCTGTGGCATTCCAACTATCCATAAACTCATTCATATGATAAGAGAAACATCAGACAAGTTTCAAAACCCTCTACAAAATACCTGACCAGTACTCCTCAAAACTCTCAAGGTCATCGAAAACAAGGAAAGTCTGAAAAATTGTCCCAGCCAAGAGGATGCTAGAGACATGACAACTAAGTGTACATGGCATCCAGAGTGGGATACTGAAATAGAAAGAGGACAACAGGTAAAAACTAAGGAGATCTGAATCATGTATGGACTTTAGTTAATGATAACAAATCAATATTGGTTTCTTAATCAACAAGTATGGTTACATAAAATGTTGATAATGGGAAAAACTAGGAATAAAGTTTATGGAAATTCTTTGTACTACCTTAGTTTTCCTGCAAGTTGAAAGCTTTTTGAAAAATTAGAGTTTACTAAAAATGTTTGATTTTTTAAAAAATCCAAATTTCTGAGCCTCCCCTCAGAATCCTAGGTAATGAGCCTCATGACTCCAATTTCAATAAGCATCTTAGTAGTTTTGTGCACACCACAGTCTAAAAAATGGTGTCTTTAAAAATTTCTGCCCAGAGACAGAGAGACTCCAATGGTTTTGGCTTATGCCACTGTGTTACACAACTACAGAGACACTATTGATAATGTGTTCAATTTACAAGGTGAATGGCACCCCATGAGGCTGTGGAGTGGGCCTTCTTGCTGCACAATTTTGATTGGTCTACATACGTCAATATGAACAAATATCTAACAATGGGAAATTCCTCATGAAAGTCCAAAGCTCTGGGCTGCATTTCTATATTCCATAGTACCTCAAGACATTCTGGCTTAGAGCTTAGAAGTGGCTCAAATCTTCAGATGGGTTGTGGGTTACTCACGTCAACATGTTCTCTACCACTCCTTATGTCCCTAATACTTTAGGGACTGTTATTATGCCTGTATTGTTGACTTTTTATAGAAAAAAAAGTAGTTCTTTGTATCTTGGTCACTATCAAATGGGGGAAAATGAAAGATTAATCAAGTGATCCTGTGTTTTTTAAAACTGGAGAAAACGTTTATTTGTGTAAGTGGAGAATATTACTACATAATTAACATGTCAGCTAAGTATGTCTGCTGACTGCTTACAACCAGCTTGCTTCCCTCAGTGACAGTCCTTGTGGACATTTGAGTGTGTCAGGTCCCATCAGAACCTCAGGCCAATAAGAGAAGCTGCAGTGATAAACAGACTAAATGTGGATTCTGCACGAAGGAGGAGGGGGAATGAGTCTTCTCTTCCCTGTGCTTTAGCATAGCCTGGGAACACCATAGAGAGCATAGTTCAGTTCCCCAAAGAATCAGAATCTGGCGGAACTAAGCCAGAACCTGCATCCCCATATCCTTCATCAAACTGCATGTTCACCTTCCTCTGGTTCTTTATTTCAAATCATTATTTGAGGAACAAACTGTCTCATTAGTGTTCTAAGACAGACAGACATGATTTTGAGAATTGTTTTAGCCTTCTTAGCAATGTTCAGAGTTAATTATTAAAATGGTAATAATAATAATAGCAAGAACTTACTATGAACAAGACTTGTTCTTAGTGTCTTTTTTAAAAAGTGAATTAACTTATTTAAGGCTGAGAAGACCCCTAGAGGTAGATATTATTATTATTATTATTATTATTATTATTATTACCACCATTTTCAGTTTACAAATGAGGAAATGAGATATGGAGGAATTAGGCAGACCTACTGGGAAGTCTACACTATTTGAGAATCAAGCTGGGGTTTGAAGCCAGGCTCTAGGCTCCAAGCACTTCACTGCTACACTACACTACCCTGGCTCACCTAAGAAGTGGAATAGCTGTCAAGAGTTGTTTAATTCTTACAATACATCAAGGTGCCATAAAAAACACAGAAGACATAATTACCTATTTATATTTTATGTATACAGCACATTTGTGCTCACATTTTATGATAACAAACATAACATATGATAATAGTATATATAACATTTTAAAAAATAGAATTATTGATAAAGACCCTGGCTTGTTGATAATTTACATGATGGGCTATTAACTGGAATAGATGTAACCTATTGGGGAAAGTATTCTGTTGTGAATTTGCTTGAAATAATTTTATAAATGATACTTTTTATCTTAAAATCTAAGTGGATTGTTTTGCTTATCAATCCAACTCTTAAGCTTATTGGCAGATTGTGTCCATGTCTCTTTTCCTTATTTTTAGGAAATTTGGAGTGATAGACTCAAACTTGTCAGCTATTATCACAAATATACCATGATTAATGACGTTTAATGTCTCCATTTTATGTGTAAAATCTCATATGCCACTTAACTCCATGGTCTAAGAATGATATGGAAAATTGGAGAGAATTCAGAAAAGGATAAAATGGTTGAAAAGTTACAAAAACATTTAATCTGGAGAGAAGAAGCTGAAAGTGTTTGAAAAATTCATTTCAAAGAATATAACAAATCAGGAGGATATTTGTTAAGGATATCACACAGAGCAACAGAAAGAGAACATAATAGGGGCATGAGAACCAGAAATCAGGGTTATGTTTTTGTCAAAAGAATGGTAGAAGCACAAAGGCAGTGGTTTATTAAATAATACTCAGCCAGATGGACATATATGATCACAAAGACTGTCCAAGGTAAGTGTCTGGATCCCACCACTACTGTGGGTATTCTTTCCTCCTTGGAGTCTGGCTCCCTTGTGCATGGTCCACCTGAGTCCCAATCTGTTGGCCTGGCATATTTGCATAGGGTAAAACTTCCTTGGCCTGCATTTGAGGACAGACTGCTGTTAGCTGGTTCAGAAAACCCAGAAAAAACAAATATTACTTCCATATATATTTGGCCACTGATGGGGCACACATTGCTGAATAATTCCTTTATATTGAAATAAATAAATACTCCAGTACTAGCAGGCGTAAGGATATAAATAATTGCCAAATCAGAACAATCATCTCATTTTTTAAAGAATCTCAGTATTTACACATATATCACTGAAACAATATAAAGGAGAATGTTAAATCCTCCTGTTTATGCAGTTCTACCACCAGACTTTCTGAGACTGTCCCAGAACATAATTTTATTTTACAATGGTTTTACAATTTTTACAATAAAATTTTACAAATATTTTACAATGGTTTTGGAAATCCTTTGTCCATACTTAGTAGGGGAGGGGAAATAAATGAGAGGACGGAGGAAATGGAGATGGAGTTGTCTTGAAATGTATCTGGGATTTATTTTAATCAGATATGGTATGATGAAAGACTTGAAGACAACTGCCTTTTGATACAGAAAAATGACTTAAACCCAGTAGGCCTTAGCACAGGATCCCCTTCACCTAGTCTAAACAGCAAGGCCAGAGCACAGGGTCCCCCTCCCCTAGTGCAAACGGCAAGGCCAGCCAGCGAGCCAGCCAGGAGATAAGGTGCTAGGCCCGCTCCAGTCAAAACATAGAGTGCTGACTAACCAAATGAAGAAATCTGAATTAACCCCTGCGTTCCCCTGCATTCTGCTTCTGTATCTCACTTCTGTCACATAGCCACATAGAGATAAACTATTTAAGCCCTGTAACCCCTTTGTTCAGGGCCCAGAATTTGGAGTTGGACTTCTCTGGGACCACACGTGAATAAGGATCATGCTCTTAACCCCTCCGGTGTCTGGTCATTTCGATTTCCTGTAACACTTTGAAGAAAAGTTTGTTACCTACATTTTCCAAGAGGTGGAAGCAGGTCAGTCCACATAGGGTCATATGGAGAAGCACCAGAGTCAGGAGACAGAAGTGAGGTAAGAGGATGGCTCAGAGCCTTTATTGTGGTTTCTTCAGGATTGAATGAGCAAGAAAGAGTAGAAAAATTTGAGCAAGTTATGGATTACATAGTTTGAATGATGTCCATAGGCTCTGAGCTAAAAGGGTGGTCTCTAGTTGTCTGAGACCTCGCCCTGAGTGATTTAGGGCAGGGGGATATTGCCTTGGTGTTTGAGAGTTAGATAAAGGAGGGAGTTGAGGACATGGACCTTGGATTGGTTGGTTTGTATAAGAAAGGCATGTTCACAGTTAAATTGTTTACTATCTCTAGGAATTAGCTAGCCCTGCAGTCTCTTTAGGCCCCAGTACATATATCAAAGCACCATAAAGTATGTAAAATAAAAAATGACTAATACAGAAGTCTCATGTTCCGGAACCAGATCTGAATGACCAATGTGAAAGGTTGAGGGCAAGTCTAGTCAGGCAGGCTGCACGCACAATCTGGGAAGTGGTGCAACTGGCAATAGGGGGTGCCTGTCAGAGCACATGATAATGGGACTGATCATAGAGCATGAGGATAGCTGCAAGCACACTCTATTTGGAGAGCCAAGGAGACAGGGAACATCTGTCTAAAAGGGAGTGGATGAATCTGGCATTCCCAGGCAGGTCGTTGGTCCTTGGAAGGGGGTGGAGTGGTGTATAAAGTTCTCCAGAGAAATGGAATCAAAAGAATGTATAACCATATATCTATTCATATGTTTATTTATCTCTCCATATCTATCTATCTATCTATCTATCTATCTATCTATCATCTATCTATCTATCTATCTATCTATCTATCGATAAATTTTATGAAATTGGCTTATGTGATTGTGGGGGCTGGCAGTTCAAAATCTGCAGGGTAGACCAGTAGGCTAAAGATTTGGGGAAGAGTTAAAGTTGCAGTTTGATTCTGATGGCTGTCTGCTTGCAGAATTCCCTCTTCTTCAATGAAGATTAGCCATAAGGACTTCAGCTGATTGGATGAGGGTCCTTTTACCATTATGGAGGATTGTCTTAACCCCTTGGGTGCTTGGGATTCTTTAACAAAAATACCATAAACTTGGTGACTTAAACAACAGAAGTGTATTTCTCATAGTTCTGAAGGCTAGGAGGTTGAAAATCAAGATGCCAGCTTCATACCTATAGATAATCTGTTTAGACTGCTGGGAATGATCTGAGGGTGAGAACAGGAGAGGCTGCCATGGAAGATCGCACACTGCCCAGGGCCATGGAGAGGCAGCACCAGAGCTGGCGGACAGGGCCACATTGCTTATGTAACTGAGCCCATGCCTCCCTGCTGTTAGGCAAGATGGCGACAGGAGGAAGTTCTTACACTGAGCACAAGCATGGCTAGCAAAATAATTGTATAAGAGGGAAAAATGCCCTCCTACCCTCTCTGGTACCAGATTGGGGGTTGGACCAGGGGAAGATAGACACATGTGCAGTAGAAGTTAAAATAATGGCAGGGGGTGCCGATGGACCGAAGAGGCCTATCAGTATAGCCAAGGGAAAGAACGAATTGCTTGGCAAGTGGACCCACTCAAAGTATGTGAACATTTAGGTAGTTAACTGGTCATTCTGAGAAAGTACCTGATCCACCCCACATTGGAAACTAATATAAACCCAGGGGAACTAAGAAATCACTCTATTGCTCATGATTTGTCACTCAGGACTTATGTTCAAACAGTGTACTGGTCTGTCCCCTCCAAGGCCAAGTGACTACTAAGGTCTTTTGCTGACCTCTCTTTTGCTGACCTGGTGAAGCATTTGCCAGTGACTGTGTGCACTCTCTGCCTGGGACCACAGGACCTTGCAGCCCTAGAAGTCGCATAACCAATGGCAGTGGACACTGACACCACACATAACCTCCAGGAGAAAGCCTGAAGCCATAAAGCTGTGGGAACAAGCTAAGCTACCTGGATGACTGCTTAGAAGTCACCTTGGGCTCAAAAGGATGGTACTTTAAAAATATAGCAGGAATTCTGGGCATTGACTTTTGTTTTGGTCTTGCTGAGGACAGCTGAGTTTTGTCTGGATTTTGCAGCGGAGATGAGCTTTGAGGCGAGAAGTCCTAGATCATTCAGCATTCAAATAAAACCCTTTTTCCTTTCTCACTAGCCTCTGCTTTCAGAGTTTGCCTTTTGGTGGAGCAGGTAGCTAAACTCCACTTTGGTTTGGTAAGCTAATTTGGTTCCTGGTGCAAGTCCTCTTCTTGGTTTGCAGATGGACAACTTGCTCTGTCCTTACATGGTAGTGAAAGAGATAATTTCTCTTGTATCCATTTTTATAAGGGCATTAATCCCATTCATTAGGGCTCATAACCTAATTACCTCCCAGAAATTTCACCTCTAAACCCCATCACACTGGGGATTTCAGCTTCAACATAAGGATCTGGAGTGGAGACACATTCAGTCCATAGCAGGAGTAATCTAATTTACCTAAAGTCTATTGATTTAAATGTTAATCTCATCTAAAAATACCTTTACAGCAACATCCAGATGTATCTGGGTATCATGGACTAGCCAAGTTAACACATAAAATTTACCACCACAGAGTGGAGTATAACTGTAAGTAAAAGAAATCTAGGAGAACAGGAAATGCACTCCTTATTCTTTGAGGCATGAGGTAGACACTGGATCTCTGGAAAATCCAAAGCCCATCCAAATGTCAAATCTGGAGGAAGCAGCAAATGTGGCTTGATACTGCATTTCCTCATTCAATATATAAACAATCACATGCTGAGACTCTGGGATACAAAGATAAGAGATAGGCCCTACTTGTAGTGGAGCAGAGAAGATAAGCAATTAGTACACAATGACCAAGATGTCGTGTGTACTCGTGGTGACAGAGGAACACCCAAGGGCAAAAGGAGCCCACTGGCATACAGTTCAGCCACCATCACAGAACAGTGGACTGGAACTCTCAAATTCCTCTTACCTAACATCAGAATTGGTCCTGATATAGGGAAGTGACCTAAACCCAGTAGACCTTAGCACAGGGTGCCCCCTCCCCCAGTTCAAATGGCAAGGCCTGCCAGCGAGCCAGCCAGGAGATAAGGTGCTAATGGTCTGGCCAGCACCAGTCAAAACATAGAGTGCTGACTAACCAAATAAAGAAATCTGAATTAACCCCTGCATTCCTCTGCATTCCGCTTCTGTGTCTCGATTCTGCCACGTAGCCCAGAAGAGATAGAGTATATAAGCTTTGTAACCCCTTTGTTTGGGGCCCAGAATTTGGAGTTAGGCTCCTCTGGGACCATGCATGAATAAAGGATTGTGCTCTTGAACCTCCCTCCAGTGTATGGTCGTTTCCATTTTCTGTAACAGTCCTAGTAATTGGACCATGGGTTCATCTGCTGAGGAAGATTAAGGTGAGCTATGACTATGGGGAAAGGTTGATGCCAGGGGCTGGAGCCAGGTAAGTGAAATAGTGATCATTTCTCCTTATGCTGAACATATCCAGAAACAACAGCCTTAACTTAAAGCAATTTTTGATTTGGTGGACATTGTAGGTGAAAACATTTTACCTGTGTAGTTTTTTAGTTCAAGATCTTATCATTGTACATGTAGCATATAAGATCAAATACATTGTCATCTTTGGGACAACAGGATTGCTATTAAGTGCTTGGTGAGCTGTGGCTGTGTGGTTGCTGGACAGAAGCAAAATATTAGCATAGCTTTCACCCAGGAAGAAATTAAGAAGGAGGAAAAAAGAAACAGATGAATAGCAGATGGAATAAGAAATTTAAAAATATAAATTAAAGAAAGAAGCTGAGTGTTTCCTAGTATAGTCATAAAAACTACACAAACTGGGTAGTTTAAAACAATAGCTATTTAATGTCTCACAGTTCTGGAGGCTAGCCTTTCAAAATCAAGGGAGCAGGGCTGTACTTCCTCTGAAACCTGTAAGAGTAAGATCCTTCCTTGCCTCTTCCTGCTTCGGGTGTTTTGCTGACTCTCTGTGGTGTTCCTTGGCTTGCAGATACAGCACTTTAATCTCTGACCTCATTGTCATGTGGTGTTGTGCCTCTGTCTGTATCAATTTCTTCTCCTTATCAGGACTTTGGTCATGTTGGACTTAGATCCCATCTGATTTCATCATGACCTATCTTAACTAATTACATTTATTAGCAAATAAGATTACATTCTTAGGAACCAGGCACTAGGACTTGAATGTACATTTTTGGGGTACACAATTCAACTCATAACACTGACAGTACTGAAGATATAGGTAAAAGAGAGTCCTGGGCTTAGTTTTCCATAAAAAAACAAAACAAAATCTAAAATCAGTAAGCAAAATTAAGTGGCATATGATGGTTAGTCAGTTTCTAATAATTTACTTTGTATTTTAAGCTTATCTTCTAAAATATAGGAAATATTTTTGTGTATTTTATTCACTAGATGCTGTGGTAATGATACTTTTTCTGAGTATGAATATTTCAATTGCATTTCTATGGATTTAAAATGGCAAATAGTGCCATTACTTCAAATAAGAGTGATAAGGAATTTCTTACACAATATTTTAATAATTATTTCATAAGATAAGGAGAAATGAATTATGAAATGAATTTTAACAGATGTTAACTAGACTTATTGTGGTGAGCATTTCACAATGTATACAAATATTTAATCATTATTTTACATACCTGACACTAATATAGTGTTATATGTCAATTATACCTCAAAAAAGGATGAAATGAATATGTTTTGTTTTTGAACATTATGTTGAATACATGAATTCAAATCAATGTGCTACTGGTGTGCATGACCTGGCCACAAAGAAGGATAAGCAAGATTGCCACGTCCTCGCCAAGCCAGATCGTCTGACAAGAGTCCAGAGGTGGTGTAGGGATGGGCTCAAGAGAGACCATCCCTCGAGGAAAGGACGTGGCATAAATCACAAGGAGAAATTAAGATATATTATATTAGTAATTATAACTACTATTTTAATTAGTGGCTCATCGCTTTGCTTGCTGATTCACTTGGTTCTAAGGGAAGGACTGGAGGCTAACTCTCCCAAGGACATAACTTGGGAATTTATTAAGACCACAACACAGTCAGAAAAAGGTCCCACTACAGCCCAAACTAAACCCCCTCAAACTTCCCCCACACAGGAGGAAGTAAGTGACCAAACACAAATATCCTGAGCAGAGAAATTGAGTCAGGAAAAGTCTAACTGCTCTGACCCTCCGAGTGGAGAAATTAGCCCAGGGAGAGGACAAAGCATGGGAATAGGTTTAATCACTATTACTGGAACATTAATACTAGGAACAGTTTTTGTTTTTTGTTCTGAGTCTGACTAACATGAAAAATGTGCAAAACACAGCTCAGAGTATGTTAATGTTTAATAAAAAATAATGAGAGAAGTTCTATGGAAATGCTGAGTTCCCCCCTGCCCACTAGTGCTTGTCCAGGATATTTCAATAACTAATAAATCTGAGTAAGAAACTTCCCCCAACTGTTTCAATCAAAAGTGTCATAGATTAATTTCAACAAGCAGAATTATTTGAAATACCCTCTACTTCTGTACCATATTCTTAGACAATTAATCACAAGGAACAAAAGATGTTGTCCAGAGTGGACTAACCATGTGGAAAAAGAACTTACTAAACTCATGAAGAAAATATTGAATCATTGTTATAAAAAAGTTAACTCAGAATATAGCCATTGTTGAAACTTGCTTATATAATTAAATTGTTTATCACCTCTAAGGCCAATATGTTGTTTTCCACGATAATATTTGTAGTTTCAAAAGGGTTGTTAGATTAATGAAATTTATATCCTGGTGTTGGGTTTTCCGCTTCTATAATCAACTATAACCTCAAATGTTAACCTTTGCCAAAAATAAAAGTATAAAACATTGCTTACTACACAATAAAGCAGAGCAGAATTTCATTGTCCTTTGAGTTGCGTGGTTATTCTGTCTCTCATCGCCAATGCCTTACCCCCTTGTGACCTTCAGACCCCTGGACTCTGCTGCGGCCTGACTGCAGCACAAGATTAAACATTTGAGCCAATAATGACTCTCCCATCTCTGAGTAGGTCTTAAAAGTAAGCCAGTAAGAGGTAAGGTCCAAGTTCTGCTGAAACAATCTGGGGGGAAGTAATCTATGGGCATGGCCTTGCTCTGATGGATAGGAGGAGGCTGGGCAGTTCCACTAGTGGACATATCTTGGTCAAGGGATAAAATTATGATGTTTGGTGTATCCTTCCTGTTTTAATGATTCCCTGAAATCCAGCTTGCATCTCCGCAACAATCCAGGGCTGCCAGGTCACGATAGAAGAGAAGTCACTTATGTAGCATCAATCGCTAACACACCCATCAAGAGGAGGAAATGCTGGCCCCACAAAGATGTCCTGCCCTGGGACCAGGTGTACAAGGATAGGAGGAATTGGCAATTTGGACTCCCTTCCATTCAATTACAGCAGATGCTGCTGGGGGCCCACATATATCCTCTTCACTGACCCCCTAGAGGTCACCTAGCTTTTTGGAGGACAATTGTTATATGACTGCCCCTCTGCCTGAGGGCTTTCTCTGGATGTGGAATGCTTGGCCCACACATGCAGCAGTGCAGGTGGGGGTGGGGGGAAGGTTATAACTCCTAGAAGCAATCCTCATTCTATGAGTGAAGGAAGTTGCTAGGCAAAAGCTCATCTTTCATGCCCATTGGTGAGATAGTTCTGAGGTGTGTTCTGCTCAGGCTCTTTGAGGGACTCTAGTAGAATTTAATTCTAGGTGCCCACAGCTGTAACCTCTACTCATTACTGACTGCCCTCTTCCCTATCTCACTTCCCTAGTTCTTCACCATGCTTCTTGGGATGACACCTCAAATAGAGAAATGGGATTTGCACCCAAATCTTTGTTATAAGGTTGGCTTTGGGGATATTATACTATTCCCTATATCCCCTTTTATGAAGCCTATTAAATTTGTTTAAACAATATGGATGGGCTAGGAAATGAGGAATGTGATATCAACACACCACAATGGAAGACTAGGTAGGAATCCATTCCACTTTCATTACTGCAGTGTAGTATAAGCAAGATCTTGTCCATTTAATCAAAATTACTCTTGGGAAAGAAAAATAAATAAGGGATAGAATAATTCTATTTGTGTACAATTATAAATATTCTAAGCAATAATGTTATGGAATATGTATGGCCATGTCGAGATAATAAAAGCTTCTGTGTCTCCTTTTCATAAGTCATATCCCTAAAAACAAGGTATAAGAAAATGTCTAATATATCTGATACACAATTATGAAGATTACCTAAGATTGCATTGTCCTTATTCTCATTAGGGTATTCGAAACTCAAATTATAGTTTGTCGAATGTATGCATAGCATAAATGGCATATCTAGTCTAATGGTTCTCATCCTAGGAGACCTAATACTCCTTTTTATAAAAAACATTCTGTAATTATGACTTTAATATCTTAAATGAAACTCAAGGAAAATATGCTATACATAATTTAAATAATCAATATAACATCCTTACTTTGATATAAAGGAACAAAATTAATTTATATGAAAATAATATTTACATATTCTGATCTGTAGGTGTTTGGACTACACTAGGAGACAATGCTTGCATCCGCTTATAAATATATCAGCTCATATATAAGAGAAGAAGGAAGATCAGAAGTGATGACACACAGGATGTATAGAAAAATGGAAGAGCAGAATAAAAGCTAGTGTAAGATGAGTGAGTACATGTGTGGTACCAACATACCAGACATATTTGTATGCAATATGAGAAAGAGAAGTAACCTTGATTTAGCCTCCAAGACAGAGCAGACAGTCAGGGTGGAGAAGAGGAGGAAGCGTGATTGTCTTATAAATGTGACAGGCTCTAGATGAGTAGCTTAAAAATACTTCCCCATGTTTTGAAGGGGTAGTGATGAAGTTTGACAGAAAAGTGGTCTCTTCTGAAATCTCACCACGTTAGGGCATGCGTTCCATCTCTAGAATGTAAACCCTGGAGACCATATCCTTTGATATGTGATGGGAAACAGACAAATCAGAAAAAGAAAAGCTTTACAGAAATGATGTGGTGGACTTCTAAGGTGGGTACTGGAGGGAGACTGAAAAAAAAAAAAAAGAAGCAAACCAACCCCATCACTTCTCTAAAAAATCCCCAAACCATAATTTCCATATGCAATTTTCTCAGCACAGGTTTCTTATTATGCTATGAAAACCGTAGGCAGGGTGGTGTAGGTGATACGGTCAGTTCCCTATTCTCAGTTCAGGGGATACTTCCCAACTGCAGCTCTTTGCTTATAGTCTTGCCCTGTCACCAGAGCCTCTGCCCACTCACATGGGGGCTAAAAGTGATGGGAAATCACACTGCTTAGGGGTAGCCCTCAGTGACTGGTGGGAGTCAGTGTATTAAATACCCCAGCTGCCTTGCTGTCTGGTGGGATGACTCTGGGGCACTGGCTTCAGTTACTCAGGGCTAATTTGTTTGACAGTTCATCTCTACAGTCTTCCATCTTTCCTTTCCCTGTTTCACTTCCCCAGTCTCACACTGGTCTTTCTTAGGACCACTGCCAGAAAACTTAAAACTTTGTGTCAGAGTCTGCTCTTAAGAAGACCCAAACTAAAACATATGACAATAAGCTAAAATATTTTTAAAATTTTGATTGATGAGATTTAATGAAGTTCTGATTCTGATAAAAGAAATCACAAATGTTCTGTTGCATTTTGTTGGTTTTGCAGAAATTGCTGTTCCACTGCACTGAAATCCTTTTCACCTAAATATGCAATTGAAAATACTATAAATAGCTTTCATGTTAAAGGACAAATGAAAATCTTAGCTGAATCTGTAATAGAAGAAGTTAAAATGTAATAGAAGTTAAAGCTGGCTCTCTGTTCCAGACCTCTGATAACGCCTTGCTGGCCCCCAGGCTCTAGACGACCACCTGTTAACTAGTTCTCCACTCAGTTAATCTCTTACTCTTTGTCCCGGCCCCGGGCAACTTCCACCCTCTGCTTCTGTGTCCTTGGCTCCCACTCTCCTGATCCTTGCTTGTGCCAAGTGACCCCTCCTCTCCCCACTTTGTTACAAAGGTATTTAACCACCTGCCTGACCCCTCCTCAGCGCCCAGAATTTGGAGACTGTCTGCTCTGGGTCTGCATGTGTTAATAAAGCGCTCACTCCATTGACCCCACGTCGTGTCAGAGTCCATTTTTCCGCAACAAGTCCAGAACTTTTTGTAATTAACTTGAATGATACATTTGTCCCGCAAGTTGTGTTTTATCTTGATTAACATTCCCTGCGAACATTGGCTAATACGTTGCATAATTTTCAAGTGTGTTAATCACCTCATTTGATATAATACATTCACACTGATCTTTAGAACTAATCATTGTATGTTTTTAAATAGCATCAAAATTAGCAATATAATTCAAAACCAATACCTTATACCTAGTTTTATCTGCTATAGATGAGGGAAGTGTGACAATTCTGGGTAAGAAAGTTCTTAAAATGATGTGTGTGGAAAAATCCCGTGATAATTCTTCTTTAATAATATCAATTTCTTTTGCTTGCAATTTAAAAACTTCATTTAGCCCTGGCTCATGTGGCTTGGTGGACTGAGCACCGGCCTGCAAACCAAAAGGTTGCTGGTTTGATTCCCAGTCAGGGCACATGCCTTGGTTAGGGACCACATCCCCAGTAGGGGGCATGTGAGAGGCAACCACACATTGATGTTTCTCTCCCTCTGCCCCTCTCTCTCTTCTCCTCCCTTCCTTGTCTCACTAAAAGGAAATAAATAAAATATTTAAAATAAAAATAAAAGACTTCATTTAATAATTCTGATACATATGAAGTATGTATCAAGTCCATTCATAATACTTTATATCACTGTTTAATTTTTTATTGATTGAAACAAACATTGCATGTAATATTAAATAATACATTACATATTTTAAAACTATGTTCTTTGGAATATTATTTAACTTCCATATGTAGGATAAGGCAAACTCCTTTTAAAGTCACTGTAAATATTACAAAATAATCTTTAAAAATATATTTTATTGATTATACTATTACAGTTGTCCCAATTTTTCCCCTTTACCCACTTGTACCTGATGATTCTTCTAAAAGATTGCTGATAGAATTCCTAGGAATTTTGAAAGGGGCCCTTCAGCCAGAATGTGGAAAAGGATAAGGACTATATAAGCTTTAGCCACAACAGCTATCATCTGTTCAGAAATTGATATTTTGGAAGTTTGTAACTCTTAATTTTGTTGTTTATTGACCCCTTTCCTACGCAGTAATATTTTAGGAAAAATTCCAGCCTATCTCTGCTGTATGAAAGGAACACTTTGCTTTAAAAAAAAAGGGTAAAATACAGAAGAAAGGCACTTGTCAAGGATGTTGGTCAGCAACCTTCTCCCAGGACTCACCGGGAGATTTTCCTTCTTGTGCCAAAACCTTGGAAATGCTGTGTTATATTATATTAAAAAAAGAGAATATCTTCACACCAAGAGACTCAAAATGGGTTAGGATAAAACATTTTGTAAGACATCCCCTTACTGCTAAGGGCTCGCCCTTTCAAGCTACTAATATTACCTATAGAAAGCAGAATGAACAACATAGAGCAAGACAAAGGATGAACCCTAGTAACTGACAAAATTAATTCTCCATAATACAATCTAGAGAAAAGACAAGGTGGAAATATAGGCAAGGACAATAGAGATGATAAGAGCTCTGAGACTGTTGGGAACCACCCTGCCTGGTTTCAGGAGCTGTAAACACCCCCAAGGCTAAGGCTGAGTGAGCAACCTCCAGACCATAAGCCACTAAGGAGACAGAGCTTATCTCCCTGGAAGGAGTGCAGCTTCTGCTCCTTTATTCATAACTGGCCTCCAATGCTTGATCAGTTAGCCGATGATGGATAAGATTCCCCAAGTGGGAATGACCTAAGATAGGCATGATCATGTGGGAGGCCCCAGGGAAGGACTTGGGGGCTATGGAGAAAAGGGGGTGCTGGACCCTTGCCCCTTAGCTTTGACGAAGCCTGACTCCCCTGAGTCCTCAAGCAGTCTCTGATAATTCCTTGGCTACATTGCTTCCTCTGCCTGACTTATGCCTGAAACAATGACAGAGGGTGGTGCAGCCCTGTGCTGAAAGGGCAGGCTCCCCAGGTGATCTAGCCTGAGAAAATATATGTAAATTTCTGTGACACTTGCTTTGCTAAGAATGCTTTTAGTTAAATGATAAAGACCTGAGCAAGAAACAGTTTACTTTCCAAAGTGTCATAGCTTTTTAGCTGACAGACCCTAATCAGAATAAGCCCTAATGGTTTCTTATCTATAGCCTAGTCCTTACTGCCTGAGAATAATTAATAAGTTGTACCTGAATTCCTGCACAAGAAACCCAATAAAACATTTGTCCAGGCAAGGGTCGGTGCACTCACCCCTTGAGAGAGTGGCCAGGCTGCTCTACGGCACTCCCCGCTTGAGGGATTAAGTAGCCTTGCGGTCCCCTTTTCCTCTACAGGACTCGTAGTCTGTGTGAATTTGTCTTGATATAGAAAAATGACTTAAACCCAGTAGGCCAGAGCACAGGGTTCCCCTTCCCCCAGTTCAAACGGAAAGGCCAGAGCACAGGGTCCCCCTCCCCTAGTGTAAAAGGCAAGGCCAGCCAGCGAGCCAGCCAGGAGATAAAGTACTAATGGTCCAGCTCTCGCCAGTCAAAACATAGAGTACTGACTAACCAAATGAAGAAATCTGAATTAACCTCTGCATTCCGCTTCTGTATCTCGATTCTGCCATGTAGTCACATAGAGATAAAATATTTAAGCCCTGTAACCCCTTTGTTCAGGGCCCAGAATTTGGAGTTGGACTCCTCTGGGATCACGCATGAATAAAGGATCATGCTCTTAACCCCTCCGGTGTCTGGTCATTTCGATTTCCTATAACAGTCTCATGTCTCATCCATAATGCCTCGGGCACTGCCAGCCGGTGCCCGAGTCATGAGACTGCATGATAAACACTGTGAGGTAGGACAGTAAGAAGCTAGGAAAACTCCAGGGCAAGTGGAATGGGAAAACTGAGGCAAGAAAATTAAACAAGGCTAAACAGTTTGAGCATATTAGAGCCATTTAGTGAGTCATAAAAACTTATCTCCTCTGACCAAGGACACTTGAGAGTGAATGGTTTATACTTCTCCCTAACCAAAGAATACATAGCTTAAATCTCCCTTGTCTGGGAGATAGAGAAGATCCAATTACTGTAATTTGTGCCAGCTAAACTCAAGGTCAGATGATGTCAGGGGAATAAATAACAAAAACCCCATTAAAAGCCAGACAGACTCAAGATAAAAACAAAACATTATAACAACCAAAGAATATTCCCCAAACCTCCTATGCACTCACTTTGATGTATCAGTGTACTAAAAAATGCACACGGAAAGCTAACAAATATTCTGAACACTTCCCCTAAGATTCTCACCTGCAGAAAAAAGATAAAAAGACCCCAGAACAAAGACGCAGCACAGGCTCACTCTAGAGCATGCCCTGCCCCTTCTTGGGCAATGGCAATGATCTAGGCTTACCCTCTGATCCTGTCTCCAGGGAATCCTTTTCCCTCTGACTTCAGGTGAGCTAACAGCAGCTTGGGCTTGGCTCTCTCTTGGTACTTCTACCCTAAGTCCTTCCTTTGTTTCACTGTCCCCGGCCTTAATAAACATACTATCAAAATCACCTGAATTCATGCTGTGAAATCTTTCCTACACAAGTCAAGAACCCACCCAGCCTAAGGCAGACCTTATTTGGGCAGGCACCTTTCTGGTAGCAGTTGGATGAATTACACTAATGTTGGGTTTCTCAACTTCTGCACTGTTGGCATTTTGGGCAGGAGAATTCCTCATTTAGAAGGCTACCTGTGTACTGAAGAATATTTGCAGCATCCTTGGCCTTGGCCTCTGCCTATTAGAGGCCAGTAGCCCTGGCTCATGCAACACCAAAAATGTCTTCAAATGTTGGTGGGACTCCTGTAGGCCCAAATTGCCTCCTGTTGAGAATCATAACACTAGTGCTTTTCAAATACTAATGTGCATACAAATCAGCTGGCGGTAGGGTGGGGTGGGCTTGTTAAATGCTGATTTAATAGGATTGGGGTAGGTTCTGGCACTATCTGGTTCAAACCAGATCCCAGGTGAAGCCCCTGCTGCCCATCCAAAGACAACACTTGCTTCTTAGAGAACCCACAGCTTTCTACCAGTCAACATGCAAAGGTCCTCAGAGAACAAAGTAGATGTGTACACTTAAGGTTTGAATCATTGAAAATACTTTCCAGCAGGGTCTGCATAACACATTGTTATCACACCTTTAGGTGTTAAGAGTGTTTGCAGAACTGAATATAAGTGAAAAGTTTGTTTTTCTAAACTTCAGAGCGCTTTGTGAACTCCTATTACAGCAGTTCTCAAACCTTTTGGGCTTGGTATCCATTTAACAATTAAAAATAATTGGTAACTGTCAAGAGCTTTTGGGGACATCCCAAGAAGACTGAGCATGCGTGGAGCGCGCCGGGCATCCACTGCAGGTGGAGAGTAGAGGTGGAGAGGAATACTATCTCATGCGCATTCCAGAAGAACCTGCATTCCAGAAGAATCTGCG
Organism: Carollia perspicillata; assembly: GCA_004027735.1. Lineage (NCBI taxonomy): Eukaryota > Metazoa > Chordata > Mammalia > Chiroptera > Phyllostomidae > Carollia > Carollia perspicillata. The sequence continues at coordinate 20,297 of PVKM010017295.1, forward strand.
TTCCACGCGGAACTGAGCACTCGGTGTGCGGCTCGCAGGAGTTACACCTTCGCCCCTCCTACGCCATCCCATAGCTTTTGTGAAGGGCGCCCGTGGCCGTTGGTGAAGATGAGAGAGGTGGATATTCCCGCTGCGACGCACTTCCTTTTCCACGCAGGAAATGAGGGGGAGGGCAGAGCGGTGCCCCTAGGACGCGCATGCGCTTTCCGCGGACGGACCCTGAAGAGGAATCCAGTGCTAGATTCACTGCCCCGCCGGGAATGCGCCTGCGCGGTCTGTGGTTCCTCCATCTGTGCTTCCCCTCCCCCTAGTCGCCCCGCGGGGGCTCCGGGTCAGGCGGAACCATGTTCTGCAGCACCGGCTCCAGTGGGCTTTGTGAGTACCGGCCGCTGCCATTCCGGCTGTTCCCCACACGGCACCCTGCGCACCTCCTTGAGAAGGCTGGAGGCAGCGGGGGCCTTCGTGGTTGCTGGAGGTTTGGGGGCCCGATCCTTCATCCTGGCGCCTGCACCTTGGTGGTTCCTGCCCTTTGAGGGCAGAGACTTTGTCCCGCCGCCCGCCCAGGCCTCCCACCTATGAGCCCCAGGTTCCCCGGGGACTGCAGCAGGTCGGTTGGGCAGTTAGGCTCAGGCTGGGTGCCCTGGTGATCTTCGGCCCGGCCGGTCTCCTTCAGCAGTGCCGCGTGTCAGCTAAAAGAAGAGGCTGCCCCCTTCCTTGTCTCTGTGCTTCATTCATGTAGGCGAAAGAGGGAACAACTGGCACTCCCCCAGATGTAAATTCCACCCTCTGGTTCAGGAGCTGACCTTAGGTTTTACGTAATTTCTCTCTTTCTCGGTCTCACAGAGGAGTTTTTAGACCAACCAAAACTGGTTAAAGTACATTTAAAGTGGAAGGAAGCTAGGCGGTTGTGTGGCAGGAAAACGTGGATGTTATGGCTGGATGTTGCTATGGTATTTTTTTACTTGAGTGTAGCGGTATTCTGCAGACGGGGCAGAGAAGTAGCTGTGGCCTTTTAAACTTTTTCTTACTACAATTGTTTAATTGACTTTGATAAGGCAGACTGTATATTACCTAAACAGCAATGAGATTAGAAATTGATACAGCAACACTGAACTGTTTGAACAGGTATAATTGCTTGTCACTGTTAGTACTTCCTGTCTTTATACATGTGAAGTTAGTCATGCCAGAGTACAGAAGCAGTGGACATTTCCAAATATTAAGGGTCTGTTGTGAATGGTAAGAATCTTTTTTTGAGAATATATGTCTTCGTATGAGAATTAGTATCAGAGCCACAGGCATAATTTTAAATCTTCATATCTCAACTTCTCAGGTTTTGAAGTGGGCTTAATATTTATGATCTTCCTTGTTTCACAATTAATTTGATTTATGGCATCTTTCAAGCATTGGTCTCAGAGTTACATTACAGCTAAGTAATTTTCCCCAAACTACCTTTTGGATAAAGAATATTATGACTGTTGATTAAAGTAAGAGTCAGGAAGGTGATATGATTTTCCTGGGATCACACAGTGAGCTATATGCTGGTGGATAATAAATTAACAGTAGAATTCTTCAATTTTAGTTGTTCTTTCAGTATTTTGAGTTATCTTTCCTTACCAAAATGTATATAAAAGTTTAAAAAGGCAAGACTGTACTTTCAGGGATCATTTCTATAGTTTGTTACTAGAGAAGTTTCTCTGAACATGTAGAGCACCTAAAACGGTGCAGAAGAGATGGAATGTTCGTTCCTGAGTGCAAAGCTGGCTTTTGGTGTTGCTTCAGTACCTGCCATTTGCCATTGGTGATCGTTCTTTCTCTGTTTTGGAGAAGGAGACAACAAGAAGGAGAGAACACTGTCTCAGTGGGAAAAAAAAATTTAAAAAGGCATGTGAAATCTGCCCTTGGTTAACATACTGTATTACACTGTCAAAGTATATACAAATTTAATACATGGTGACTCTGGGGAAAGTAATATTTGATAATCTGTGGCACAAGATAATGAGTATTGAATTCTAGGAATCATACTGCTGCCCAGAGAGAGGCCTAGGCCAGGGTTCCTTTAACTGTCTTGCCCTGTTTCTAAAATAAGTGTATTCACAGTGTAGGAGTTGATGGGATGGCCATTCCTCAGAAGACTTCTCTTATGTGCTTATTTAACAAAAATGCTTGGCATTTACTATGGGCCAAAAACTGCTAGATGCTGGGGATGTAAGGTTAAAACAAGTCTTGGTCTCAGTGTTTACAGTGCTCACAGTGGATTTTAGGCACAGTTTTTCCAGGACTGGTCTTTTGGCAAGTCTGGATGTGAGCTGTTACCCTGCTTTAAAATTTTTCTTTGCAAGCTTACCTGCTAGAAGGGAAGTGATTTCCTTTAGGTTATAAGTGTGGCTCTTAAGTAAATCAGAGTTCTGATACTGATTATGTATCCTGAGGAACAATAATCTGCCTGCCCCTGCTCCCATGAGTGGTGAACAACATTCTCTTTTTGAGGGAAAAATCTCTGCCATTCTCTACCATCTGCATGTTTCCCATATTTTGTGACAAGCAGATAGTTGTATTTTAGTATTACATTTGCTCCCCCAGTTCATTTATTCATTCAGCAAGTGTCTGTTGAGTACCCATATAAGCCACATACTTTGCACAGAGGGTAAAATAGTTTGCAGGATAATGGAGACCAACATTGAATAGGTTAATAAATAATGTGATTTCATGTAGTGGTAAGTGTTATGAAGAAAATAAAAGGGTAATGGCAGGGAGGGACAGGTTGTGGTGGATGACTGCTTTAGCGTTTGGGGTTAGGGAAAATAACTGGGACGGTCACCTCAATGGTGAGAAGCCAGCTATATCAGAGTTTGTTGGAAAACATACATATTGCAGAAAGGGAACTGCGAGCACCAAGACTCTCAAATAGGCATAGCAAGTAATTTTCAAGGTACTAAAGAAAGCAGGGGCCACCCGAACAATAAATTGGGGAATGGCATTTTGATTTGCTTTTTTTTTAATCCTCATCTGAGAACATACCTACTGATTTTAGAAAGAGAGGAAGGGAGGGAGAAACATTGATGTGAGAGAAATATTGATCGGTTGGTGCCTCTCATACATGCCCTGACCAGGGGCGAAACCTGCAACCCAGGCTTGTGCCCTGACTGGGAATCAAACCTGCAACCTCTTAGTTTACAGGGCAGTGCTCCAACCAACTGAGCTACAATAACCAGGGCTGATTCATTTTCTTGTTACAAATAAACTTCCCCACATTCTTCACTGTCTTTCACGATGACTGTGATTGCCAGACTCTTGATTCCCTCATTGTCTCCAGTTTATAGCCCACTTCTGGCATCTTCCATATCCAGTCTGGAACCTGTAGTTAATTCCCTGAGTTCTGTTCTCATGAAGACTCTCCAAGACCTGGTGCTCCTGTTCTTCTATACTTTTCTACCTAAACCCCAACCTAGCTTTAATGGATGGTGTCTAATCTGAGCTGAGTCATTGGCATGATTGCTCAGTTAATTTCTTGGATTTGGTCATCTCCCTATGTTCTTCCCCTTTCATCCCTGTCTCCAAGACTATTCCCAATCTCTAGCCATCTCACTCTTAATCCATCCCAAAAATAAGGGCTATCACCTGGGCATAACCTCTCACTAACTTGTTTATTCTCATATTTTAACAATTAAAGACGACTTCCCAATGTAGATGATACTTGTGCTGAATTTTGAGGGATAAGACTTTGTCAGGCTTACATACTTTGTTCCTTTCCCCTAATTTAAAAGAATGAAGTGTGCTTCTCCTAACTGAGGCTCATCCCAACCTATTCTTAATTTATTCTTTGTTGCCTTTTCTAGTGTCACTACTTTATTCTTACTTATGAGGGAATGAGCCTACAGCTGGTTAAAGCTAATGCTTTCTATTTCCATTGCTTTAGTGGGATCTTGAGAAACTCCCAGAGTACTTCAGATTCTTTATTTATGAAAAGGAGATAATATTATCTGTTGTCTTGGATTGTTGTGAAGATTAAAGGAGTTAATATTTGCAAAGCTCCTAATCAGACTTAAAATCTTTTAATTGGATTTTTCTTCTGCATCTTAAAAATGCAGAAGCATTAATACTTGACTGACCTGAACCTCCCCACTGTTGACTACTTTATTTCTTCTTTCAACCAAGCTTCTTGAAAGATGATCCTCACTTTTTTCCCTTTTTGTCCTCTGTAGTCAATGAGTTATTTCTTGATGGTCACCCACTGTGGCATGGCTCTGTTCTTGTCTCACTTTTCAAGTTGTTGGTTTAATAGCTGTTTGATGAGCACTCCTCTAGGTACTTGGAATTCAGTAATAAATAAGAAACAAAAGGTACATTCAGGTAACTTTAATCTTAGGTAATAGAAGTTACAAAAAATAGACTCATTTTAACAATAGAATGTATCCAGTTCAGTATTTTAATCAACACTGAAGTTTTCACTCAAAGGTAACAGTTTCTCCCAGTTAAGAGTTCTCATTGGGACTTCCAGCCAAGGTGGAGGCGTAAGTGGAAACACTGTGCTTCCTCCCACAACCAGGATTAAGGACAACAAAGATTTACAAACAATAACACAACAAGTACACAGAAAATTGAACTACAGAAGTCTGACAACCATTCAACCAGACCAATAAGAGGGGCGGAGTCAGCAGTCAGCAGAGAGGGAACATGGCAGAAAAACACAGTGGCTGGAAGACCTGGCAGCGCTGGGGATCATAGGTGGCGTGGAGCTTGCAGACCCCAGATGAGGGGAGGAGATGAACAGAGCATGTAGGGCATGCAGGGCAGTTGGCTGACCATGGACACACATTCGAGCACAGATAAACTAGGCAAGAGAGGGCAGTGAGATGGACTGCACAGCCCAGGGCCCCAGAGACAGGAAATAAAGCCTAAAAACACCAATTGAAAAGGTGCCAGGAGAGACTCCCAGCCTCACGGGAGAGGTCATTGGGGAGACCCGCAGGGTCCTGGAGTGTGCATAGGACTGCCCACCTGGGAACAAGTACCAGCGGGGCCCAGTTTGCTGCTGGGAGGCAGCAGAGGGGACACAAATCAGAGAGAGCACAGAACAGGCACCATTGGTCCCTCTCCGACCCCACCCCCATAGACAGTGTCATACCCAGTGACTGGGTTGCCCTGCCCTAATATACACCTAAGGCTCTACCAAACATATGTAACAGGTGCCACCTGACAAAAATGACTCAAACAGAACAGCTCAAAGCCCCAGAACCAATACTTTTAAGTGACCAAGAGATAGTCAACCTATCAGATGCACAGTTCAAAACACTGGTGATCAGGATGCACACAGAATTGGTTGGTTTTGTTTGCAAATTAGATGAACAAATGAAGGCGATGCTAAGTGAAATGAAGGAAAATGCACAGGGAACCAATAGTGATGGGAAGAAAACTGGGACTCAAATCAATGGAGTGGACTGAAATCAATGGAGTGGACCAGAAGGAAGAAAGAAACAACCAAACAGAAAAGAAGGAAGAAACAAGAATTCAAAAAAATGAGGAGAGGCTTAGGAAACTCCAGGACATCTTTAAACATTCCAACATCTGCATTATAGGGGTACGAGAAGGGGAAGAGGAAGACTTATTTGAATGAATAATAAAGGAGAACTTCCCCAATTTGGCAAAGGAAACACTTCCAGGAAGTCCAGGAAGCTCAGAGAGTCCCAAAAAATGTGGACCCAAGGAGGAACACACCAAGGCACATCATAATTACATTA
>PVKM010017296.1:0-26037 GCA_004027735.1 Carollia perspicillata
GGTCTTGCTTCTTGCCTCTTGCCTTGCCCTGACTCAGTATCTGTCCTTTGGCGGTACTCAGCTACTTGTTCCTGCTCGGAAGTACCAGGATGTTTTAGGCCACCCTAGTTTGTCCCAGGCTATTCCCACAGTCTCCTGCTCTAGTTATCTGCTGACCTGTAATAAATTATTCCAAAACTTAAGGGTGGTCCTGGAGTTGACGGGGCTTAGCTAGGTCGTCCTTATAGAGTATAATCTCTCATGTGGATCCAATTATATGGCAGCTGGCACTGGAGTTGTCGGAGACTCCCCAACTCACATGTTGGATCCTAGGCATGAGAGACTCAAACAACTGGCATCTGAAATGGCTGCCTCCCTGGGCACCTCTCTTTGTGTGTTTTCTGAAATGGTCTCTGCGGCATGGCAGCTTCAGGAGAGTCAGACTTCTTACAGGAGACTGGGGCTAAAAAATGTCCATAGAACAAGGGAGTCAGTCTGGTGGGAGCTATGTCGTCCTTTATGACTACCCTTGAAAGGCATACAGTGTTTCTTCTGTTGTGTTCTACTAATTAGAAGTAATGATGACCCATGTTCAAGAGCAGGGGAATTAGACTTCATTTCCTGGTGGAGGGATTGTCGGAGAATCGGTGGACATGTATTTGATCACCACACATACATGGCAGATACCTCTTATCTTTCAAGACACGGCTCAACAGCCATCATCACAAGGAAGCCCCTGACTTTTTTTCCTTTCTTAAGTTGACCATTTGCTCCATTGTACCTCTACTCTTCCTTGTACCTGTTTCTATTATTATATATTCTGTCTTTTTTGTATCTATATTAGTTTATGTTTTCTGACATATGAAAACACACATTTCTTAAAAGCAGGTAATGCTTTATATATCTTCTTCTTTAGCCCTATTATTTATTATCCCAGTGCCTGAAAAAAAGGGTGGTCTGTTCATTGGAAAAACTAATGAATTGAAAAGAATATTGAATTAAGAAGTATGAGTGTATATATGAAGCTTATTCATACCAGGAAATTAATTTATTACAAAACAGATTTATTTTGTTAAATGGTGTTTAATTATTTTCCCAATGCTAAAAACATTTGACTTTGGGCATTAAAGAAGTTACAATTTGCTTACAACGTTGCCCATATTGAGCCACAGGTGACTGGAAATCCTGAACTTATTTTTTCCTTGTTAATATTATGACCATTGAAAGCAGAGTATCAGATTAAGAGCCCAGGATCTTTGTTTTGACACACCAAAAAAAAAAGAGAGAGAATAATATAGAATATATTCATCCTCTTTCTCTCGGAACTTTAGTCTACGTTAATCTTGTAGATTTTCCATATGGATTACTGCGAGAGCCATTAAAGGTCCATAAAAGCTCAATACAGTAATGGAAGAAGGAACTTCTCCAAAATGAATTTAAGATGTGATGGATTTGCAAAATGTAATGGTTAACTTCCTGGCAATTGTGTAATGAATGATAAGCAGAAATTAAGCAATGCACTTCTATTTGCTTTAGATTTATATGTTTGCCTTTTGGATACATGCTGGCCACTTAAATTGACAGCATTAATCTTTGGCATCTTCATTTCATTTCCTATATAGAAGCTAGTTTAAAAAGATGTCACAGTTCTCACCCAAAATCATGGAAGCAAGGTTATTTATATTTAATTTTCCCAAGAGGCAGACTTTTAACTTCCTATGCATTTCTATATCAATATTAGCACTATGAATTTTGAGAAATTTTAAAAGTTAAATAGTTTACTGGCATATTTTGGCAACCCAAGATCTCTGCCACTGGCAATCATGATTGCATGGGGAATGGGTAATTATTCTTTAATAGTAGAAGAATAGTAGGGGTCACATTTGGCTCAGAGTCATGGGTAGCGTTTTCATTAAATATCACCCTGCAGTCATTACTCATTGCACACTTTAGCAAGACAGCTGATGAAGAAGGACGGTAGAGAGGGCACATTGCCATCAAGAGGCAGAGCACACGGAGGCTCAAGGATGTAATTTGGTTCAACTAGTACTTGGAGACACTTACTGTCACGTTATGTCACCCTACAACTAAAGAGTTTAGGGAATAAAAACTATTGTTTAGGGAAAATGTGCGGTTGTCTGATGGCGCTCACTTCAAATTCTGTTAAAATAAAGGCTAAGACAAGTGAGAGATTCCACCCCCTCTAGTGTGCCTTCAGTGAATTTTAGGTCATTGGGTCCACAATTTAATAATGTTCCCTTAGGCAATACATGCAATAGTGTCTTTCATACAAGTGATACGAAGTGAGACATGATGTCCAATCATTACACATAAAACTTGAATGTAGAGGGAGGTTGAAGGAGGGCTCTTTTACTGGTTTTTCTGTAGCATTTAACATAGGATGATGAACTTTTACACTGATTCCTATCACTATTGTTTTATAGAATTTTACTTTTTACAGTTCAGAAATAGCCATAACTATGATTGCTCATTAATTTTCAGACATTTTAACTCTAATCCCTTGCTTTGCTACTTTTTGTGTGCTCATAAAGTGAAAATCAAAAGGCATACATGGTGTTTAGTGTCAGCACACGTGAATGGCTCAAGACTGAACCCTTTCACAGTTTCTATCAACCATGCTTTTTTCCATAAGCTTTCCCTGAGGAACACATACTCTCCAAAAAGCAGTGAGCAGGCATGTCCAACCCATCCACCATATAAGTTTCTGAACCTCCGATTCTAGTCAAGTCACTCCATCTAATTCTGAAGTGGTCATTGCTACATTATCTTCACTGAAACACTTAGCTTTCATAAAGTGCATCTATTTGAAGAATAGATACTTGTAGAGGATGGGGAAAATATTAAATATAGGTATTATTATTCATAATGATATATTATTTAAATGATGACAAACTTAACTTTAGAATTCTCTTTAGACCCCTGTGAGGTCTGAGACAAAAAAACTGCTGATGGGTCTTCCCCTGTTTTCCCCATTATCCCTCTCCCCACTCCCCTCTGGTTACTGTCAGTTTGTTCTTCACTTCAATGTCTCTGGTTATATTTTGCTTGCTTGTTTGTTTTGTTGATGAGGTTCCAGTTACAGGTGATATCATATGGGATTTGTCTTTCACTGCCTGGCTTAAAGAAACATGTATAAAGGACACATGGACAAAGCCAAAAGGGGTAGCTTCATGGGTGGGAGGCAGGGATGGGTGGAGCGGGGGAACGTGGTGGGGTGAAAATGGAGACAACTGTACTTGAACAACAATAAAAAATAAAATAAATAAAAACATTGAAAGATAATAAGAGGATGTATAAGGTCATTTGTATGTAATAATGATACATGCTTAAAGTAATTTTGGTGGGTTTTATAAACTTATTTTGGGAAAATGTTCTCTTTTACTTTAGGCTTCATGTGTTTACTAGTTTCTTATCTAGATGTTCAGTCAGATTGACCAGTGTTGGCGTAGTTTTCTGGCTATTGGAGGCTTTTTCTCACTCACTCATGAAATTTAAAAAAAAAACTAGAAAAGAAGGCAAAAGACTTATTTCAAAAGAGGGATTGGAAAGTGACAGCATACGCACTCTTGCTTTTGTCTTTGCCTTATCTAGAATGGTCTGTCATATTTTCCTTTTCCTAATTATTGTTTTTAATTTGACTTCTGCTTTCTAGATGACTTTAGTGGCTCTATGCAATGCCTTTTATTTTCTCATTTAAAAGTAATGGTGAGTATATTATACAGTGCATAAAATGTAATGTAGTTTTAAAAATAATTATACATATCTTATATACATTATCTATACCCAGAGCTGAATCACATTTGGCCCCATTCCTCAATAAATTTACAATTTTAGTTGGAAAGAGACAAAAGTAACTACATATAATGAAATGTTATAGATATTTTAAAAGACAAATGCATACATATAAAGAGTAGATACCAAATGAAGTACGGCCAGTTGTAGTCTCTCGGGGAGGGGAAGGAAAGGCCAAGGATGCTTCAGAGGTGAAATTACAGGTTAGTCTTGACAGGCCAATGGGCAGCTGCCAGGTGAACAACAAGGTGATCCCGGATTCTATCATAGAAGCTGCAAGCCACTGAAGTGTGAAAAATATTGGCATATTTTAAAACCACAAGCAGGATTGTGGGATCTAAGCCTGAGAGGGCCTGGGTACTTGACATGTTCTTTGTAATCTCAGTGCTAAAGCTTGGGTAGGATAAGCCTGGGTGCTAGGTGACTTGATACAAGGTTGTATAGGTGGTCCAGAAAAATATTAAAGTATGGATTAGGAAACACGAAAACATTATGAAAACTTGAGGACTTTTTTTAAAAAGTCAATTTGAAAGAAGTACAATTTTCAAGAATTATTGATTAATTGGATTTAGACTGTAATGAAGGAGGATGTAAGAATCTCTTATTCCAAGAGGCGCTCCTTAGGTTGATGGTGATACCACCACATAAGACATAAAATTTAGAAAATTTGATCCTAGACACAAATTTGCATATAATGGAATTTATGATTGGTTCTATTTCTCATCTCAGCTCTAGTTTTCAAACAAAGGCAAGACTAAGAAGAAAAATAACAGCAGGAAGAAATATAGAACAAGGAGTCATTGGGAAGTGAGTGCCATGCGATCATTTGAAACTTTTTTCAGTCAATGCATAACCATTTATATCCAGTATATGTTTCACTATCTTTACTTTTGTGTTCATTGCAGTTTTACAGGGTGGCTTTTTAATTAACATCACAATAATATGACCTTGAATTTTGTCTGACACCAGTTTTTGGACACCCACACCTACATAGAACATTTTGGTCGAGTTCTACTGTATAGAAGAGGGAGAGGGTCAAAGATGTTAAATTGAGTTTTGATATTGAGTTTATGGTGCTTACCATGCATGAACATAGAACTCATTAAGTAGGTATATGCACATATACATTTGAATATCAAGACTATTTGAGATGAAAATACACATATTGGTACTTGAAGTTAATATTATATTTCTTGTGTAAAATGGATACTTTAATTGTAGACAGAAGAGTAACCTACATAGAAAACGGAAAAAAAATGATCATGATCAAAAATATTTCAGGTGATCCAATGAGTACAGAATAATGGAAACTGAAAGAATAGAGTAATTTTGAAAAGAAAGAAATGAGGCAGTCACATAAGACTGAAAATTTCCTCTCTATTTGATAACAAGAAAGCAATTTGTATCTTTCATTAGAGCCATTTTGGTAGCATTCTGAGGGTGGAGAGCAGATTGTAGTGAGATGAAAAATGAATACAGCTAACAAAGCAATGTGAGTGTCTTTTTATCAAAATGTTTGAATGAGAAGGAGCAGATAGAATTTGGAGGTAGTTGTTCAAGCAGAGAGGGTCAGGGGGCTTTACGATGGAAGAAACTTCAGGCTGTTTGCAGTACTAGTGGCCAGAGAGACATCTAAGCCTCAGGCGAGGGAGAGGGCTGGCTATAGAACAAATCTCTTGGGTATCAATGAGAATTAGGCCAATTGCCAGCATGGCAGGCTGAGTTTGAAAAGGAGGAGAACCACCTTTTTCTTAGGGTAACCAAGACAAAATTAGGATAAATTTGTATGTCAGAAGTAATCAGAAGTAGATCTATAGGAATCAGAAATAAAATGTGAACATGGCTGTTGTCCTCTATTCTTCCGAGGAGATAGAAGGGAAGGGTTGGTGGCATATCATCTAAAGTGACTCTAGAAGGTAAACTAACCAAAATTCAAGACTGGTTAATATGTATGAGTGAGAAAACTACCAAAATGTACCAAAACACTTTATGTTTTCTTAAGTAATTTTATAAAAACACCCTATTGAATTGGTTACTGAAAAGAAGTAATCAGAAAAAAGCTTGTTATAAAAGAAGGAGCACTGGACTCTGAGGAGGTCTGGAAATGGGCTTCTGATATCCATCTCGCCATATTTCCAGCTTCATTATATTAGACACACTGATTTAACAGGTTTCTCGTCTGAAAAGGAAGAATTAAACTAACTGACCTCTAAATGCCTTTCCTGATACAAGCCTAACTTTTCCATTTTAATTTTGATTAAAAAGTATGAAGACATTTTTAAGCCACACCATTTAATTTATATACCTATAACTTGCTGGGACACCTGGTAGTAGAAGACCTAAAATATAGCTTCAAAAATGAAGTAGAATTTTTTACTTATTTCAAAAATATGGCATTTCTACTTTGAGTCAAACACTGTGCTAGGTGTTATGTGAATAAAAAGATATATTCCATGGGTTTGAGTCCTTGAGGGAGCCCAGAAACTAGTGAAAGAGTGGAATGTACATCTTTCAAATGTTGAAACAATAAAACCAAAGACATGAAGAGAGAATAAACATTCAAGGACTGAGCATAACAACATAGATAGTCTTTGTTCCCAGGCTGTTTGTTAATTGCCATAGACATTTGCTGTTAATTGGGCAGGACATTTTCCAGTCCAGTTCATGTGATGTGCTGCTCGTTCCCTCTCGTCTACTAAATCTGTTGCCACCATAGCCTGGAGAGATCCTAAAAGCACCACAGAAGACTACAGAAATGTTATCTCCCTGCAGAGGGAATTGGTTTGGGCATGAACTCATGAGCAGTTTAATGTCATTCAGCTGATGTCGTGTGTTATCCTTGAGCTAACTAAACTCTGCCATCAGAATCAGGGTTGCAGCCTGGGGGCCGGGGATTGGGAAGTTTCAAGAAATAGTATTCTCTTAAACTTGGCATCAATTCCTCCTCTGCATATCTGCAAACCAAATGAATTTCCATCACTCCTCCTTTCCTCCCTCCCTCTTTATTTCCCTCTCTTTTTTCCTGCTGTTTGCTCATATCATCTATATATATTTATCCCAATTTTGGGGGGCCCTGTGCTAGATGATAAGAATGTGATGATAAAAATATGGTTTCTGCCATAGAGTTCATAGTCAGAGGAAAAATACAAACAGATAGTAATAATTAACCTTGATAATTATTTGGGGGGTATTGTGCAATAAAGAAAAAAAGAAGTGATCCATCTAGAGAAGAGAGAGAGAAAAGGGACAATGGTCAGGGAAGAGATTTTGAGTTGAGTATTGAAACACAGATGTGTGTGCACTTGTGCATTTGCATTTGCTTTCTGGGGAGGAATGGTTCCATCTGCAGAAGTCTGGAAAGGGCCATACACGGGAGAGTTTGATGGAGGTCTGAGTATTCTGTCTCTGATTTACATGGTGAAAGAGAAGTTGGGAGCCTCAATCCTGCTTCTGCTCCTCGCCTGCCCAAGTAGAGTATATCCCTCCTTCTTTCCTATTCTATGGCACCTTCTCTTCTCCAAGGGCGTTTCATCTAATGGCACATTCTCCACATACACCCATGGCCCCCAGGACCTTATTCTATTCTATTTGAACTGCTCAAAAGAAAAATAAAAGTCATTTTTTTAAATGTCTGTGTGCTGTTACCCATATTTACTAGTCAGGCTGTGGAGAACAGGATAGTTTCAGGGAAGTGCCAGGGTCTTGGAAAGGCTATAGGGTGCACAGAAGTAAGGATGCTACATATGAGACTGGAAAAGTATACAGGAGTCAGAGCTACAGGTGCCTAGTATAGATCTTACTCTGAAGGTGATGAGCGCCACAGAAGATGTTCAAGGATGGGAAAGAAACAATCATACCTATATTTTATAATAGGCATGATTAATCATATTTCATAGTGTATAAGAAAATTTTGGGCATTGTACATAGATGGGTCTGGATTTTGCCCTCAATTTCTGGGAGATAATCTATGACAAACCTGGTAGGAGTGTCTTTGACCAGGGTGAAGGATGCCTTTACAGAATCATAGCGTGGAGCCAGTCACACTTGAGTATCTTAGGGTAGTGTTCAGTTATGCCAGAGGGTACAGCCATGCAATTTAGGGTGGGGTCATGGGTATCAGTCAACCTGGAAGCTGTGATCAACCGCATGGGCAATCAGTCAATCCTCTGTAATGCAACTCCAGTAAAATCTCTGGATTCTGATGCTTGGGTGAGTTTACTGTCACATGTTGATGCTGAGAAAGGAATGAATCCCGGGTTCATAGGGAACAGACCAAAGAAGCTTACATTTGGAGCTCTCCTGGGCTCTGCCCTCTGCATCTCTTCTATGGTCTGGTTTTAATCTCTGTACTTGCTCTGTAATAGATTGTAACCATTACCATAATAGATTTCAGTGGGTTTTATGCATCCTTTTATTGAATTATTGAAACTAAGGGTGGCCTTGGACACCTCTCTCCCAAAACTTGCAGTTGTTGTCAGAATTGAAGGCGGTCTTGGGACTGCACCCTGTCTCTCTGAAGTTGGCAGAAACTTCTTGCACATAGTACAAGAACAAGCTTTGGAGTCAGATCTGGATATAAATCCTAGCTTGGTTACTTTGCTTGGTTACTTTAATTTCAAAGTTTTGCTTTCTTTATCAGAAACAGATGCCTTTGGTGCTCCGTCGCCTCCCTCGGCTTACCTTGGATTTAGGTGCAGCTGTGCTTTGTAATTCCATCTGAGCTCAGACTCACCTCACTGTGGTAATAATGTGTGTTGTATATCTCAAATGTGTGCTGTTTATCTTTTCCCTTTCTGATCCTGGGCTGGGGAAGCCTCTCAGTCAATGCAAATATGGCCCAGGGCTAGTCCTTACCATGGGAGATGGCAGCTGTAGTAAATGCCCTGAACTCTCACTTTTTGGATGGCCATTTATTGTAGGCATTCTGTTTATTTCTGAGATAGTCCAACTCCTGTTGCTTATAGCAGCAACCATGATTAATGTACCTTATTTTGGCTTTCTTTTGATTGCCTTATGTCTGCCTTTTTAAAAGATTTTATTTATTTATTTTTAGAGACAGGAAGGGAGGGAGAAAGAGGGGAAGAGAAACATCAATGTGTAGTTGACTTTCACATGGCCCCATACTGGGGACCTGACCCACAACCCAGGCATGTGCCCTGACTGGGAATCAAACTGGTGACCTTTCGGTTTGCAGGCTGCCTCTCAATCCACTGAGCCACACAAGCCCGGTCTGCTTTCTACCTAAGACCTGTCTCATGTACTATTTTAGAAGTTAGAGACACTATCACTGTCTTACTATAAAGATTGAGATAACACATTTACTTGAAAGAGATTTAATGCTTGGTATATAAAGGCTGTTTTAGAAAAAGACATAAATCAAGGTAGTATTTATACCTTGATGGTATAGTCTTCCATCTACCTGAGATGGAAGAAAAGGATTCACTGGGGAGATTTTAGGGGATCATCTGAGAGATTTTTAAGATGCTGGACAGGTATAAAATCTGGTTAGATTTGCTAAGGGATAGTGAAGAATACAAGATAACTCTCATATCTCTGACCTTACCATTCTTTGAGAAAGTGACTATGAAAGAGAAGCAGGTTTAGTGGTAAAAAGTGTTGGATATAATATTTGATATATAAAACTTGATACTCTTATGGGGTAGACAAGTGTGACTGTTTATAATATGGTTCTTTCTATGCATCTAGAACTAAAAAGACAAGTGGTCTAAAAATGAGTTACCACTGGTCCTAAGTAACTCTTGACATCATCAGAGGGATGTATACAGATAGGACAGAGGATATAAACTAGACTTGTTAGACACACATGGCTCTTGTGTGGTCTGAATAGTGCTTCCCCATATGAGGATTTATCATATTAAAAATCACAAGGCTCTATTATTCTCAAAATGAGTTTTGCCCCATTTTTATCCAAAATAGTAAGTTTAGGATACGTATACTGTGGTGGCTATGAAAATGCTGCTCTCAGATCTTTAACTGGAGAGAAAATATTTCACGAATTTCCCCAGTTGCAGCCCTCTAAAATCCAAGACGGCGATCAAGGCAACACAACACTGGTCTCTTGCTGTAGGTACAGGAGTAGGAACCAGGACCTTGTGGCTGGGAGCCAAGGCCGAGGATTCTTTTAAGAAAATGGCGGACTGGCTAGATATGGGGGAATTGCCAGTTTGGATAAGGCTAAGCTAAAGAACACCCTGCCTACTGAAGAGACCATTAAGTGGGAAAAGCAGAGTCAAATTTCCTAAGAACCTGGAGATTCCTCACCCCCATCATCTTTGATATCTCAGTCGTGTTCTGGAGAAAAAGCCACTGAAAGTTGGATATGTGTGACAAATGATGCTGTGAACCTGGGTACTCTGCACTCATGCCATTGTCCTGTGGCTGTCTAAGGACACTCTCCCCCAAGACGGACTGTCAAATTCTCCACTTTGACTTGGGATGGTGTAGAAAATCATTTGTACAATGAATGAAAATAGAGCACACCTTGTGGGTACAACAAAACAAAACAAAATGACAGAACAGAATGTTCTGGGGGCCACTCCCGGGCCGTGACTGCGTGCAGCAGGGATAGTGATACAGGCCCACTGCTGGGGAATGTGGGACTTGTTGATGGACAACTTTGGTGTGAGGACTGCGCATTGATATTTAGAAGTGCCTCTGGTCTAAAACTCCTCTACCGACCTTTGCTCCTTCCTTGTCTTTTTATGAGAATCAGTATGACTTTGCAGTCCGTTGGCTCTTCCAAGCTCCTGTAGCTTCATCTTCACTTCCCTTCATAGGCACTCCTTTGTAAATCTTTTTCACAGTTAATTCCATTGTACTGTCTGTTTCTTGCCAGACCTGGACTGTCACACAAAGGAAACGTTTCCCCAGGGCCCCAGGCACCTGGCGTTGTCTCTTGCTCATATTTTTGCTTTCCTGGAGAGCATTTCCACGATAAATCCCAAGTCATTCATAAATGCACTATCCAAATTGATGGGTCCCGAAGTGGAATTTCCTTCCATTTTTCAGTTAATGTCACTTTCTGAGCCTTCACACTTTTCATCTTCCCCTCTCTTTCATTCTAATTCTCCTCACTCCCAGAAAAAGCTAAACCCTAACCTCTGTCGTAGTTTTAAGCTGTAAAGATTGGCCTGCATGCCGCTTTGTGAGGAACGCAACAAACCACCAGATGATGTTGAACTATGCACATACGACCAAAGATTATTATTTCAAGTACACATACCTGTGTGTATGTATAAAAGGACTTGTTGGCATACTGGAACTGGCAGCGATGAGGAAACGTTAACTTGATGTGGTTGAAGGGTTAGGTTCTTGGCTCTAGGCCATGCTCTGCTAATAGAATATGACCCCTAATAATTCCAGTTGGAGTTTTTCCTTTCATGCTTTTACATGCTGGGTTCCTTTGTTTTTTTGTTTTTTGTTTTTTTTTTCATCCTCTTCAGGGGTCTCACTTTTACATCTTTCACTCTCTGTCACATACTACATCTTCAGAGAAGAAATGGACTCTTCTCTCCAGCATGTAAGCATTTTTTAGTCATCTTTCAACTAGGTAAACAAACACAACTCAATACCTTCTCCCTTCTCTACCTACCTCACAACAAAATGATGGGCGGCCATGAAGCTGACTTGCTGCAAACTCCATGCAAACAGGGACTGTATCTACCTTAATCTGTGTCGCATCCCCAGTCTCTTGCCTAACTTGGGTAATGACGGAAAACAAAAAACGATCACTGTATGGAGAAAAGAAAGTGGTGTTCAATAGATATAGAAAGGCATATATCAATCCCTTTTTATCTTATTTTTGAGTAAACTTACTGAAATATATAACACATTCAGAAAAGTGCACACATCATAGCACAGCTCAATGACATTTCATAAAGTAACCACACTGTGTAGCCAGGACCAAGATCAAGGAATGGAATATTACTGGCACCCAGCATCTGAGAGTTCTAGTCAAGACCTCCACACACCAAGCTTTCTTGTACTCAGTTTAACTAACTCAGCTTCTTGTTTGGGAATTTTACCCAGATTATTTTGTGTAGCTAATTCATTCTCATGGCTATGACATATTCTATTGTATAAATATGCTAAAATTCATTTATCAGTTCTACTTTTGTTAGACGTTAAAGTTATTTCCAGTTTCAGGCTACTATGAATAGTGCTTTACTAAACACATTTTTAAAAATTATAATTTTTTAAATTGTTGTTCATGTACTGTTTTCTTTTACTCCCATCCCAGCCCACCCCCCCAGCCCTCCCCTCCTCCCTCTCATTTCCACCTCGCCTTGTTTTTGTCCATGTGTCCTTTATACTTATTCCTGCAAACCCTTCCCCTTTTCCCCTGAAATTCCCTCCCCTCTCCCCTCTGGTCACTGTCAGCCTGTTCTCTACTTTAGTGTCTTTGGTTATATTTTGCTTCTTTGTTTGTTTTGTTGTTCAGGTTCTTGTTAAAGGTGAGATCCTATGGTATAAGCCGGGTGGTGAGAGACAAATACTGAACACTTTTTAACATGATTTATGGTGTATTATATTGAGGAGTGAAATTACTAGGTCATGTAGTTGACTTTTTAAAGAGATATATTAAAATGCCTCCTGTAAATATTCCTAAAACATCTAATGAGAAATAGAGCCCTGGCTGGTGTAGCTCAGTGGATTGAGTGTGGGCCTGCGAACCAAAGGATCACAGTTCGATTCCCAGTCAGGGCACATGCCTGGGTTGCAGGCCAGTTACCAGCAGGGGATGCACGAGAGGCAACCATACATTCATATTTCTCTCCTTCCCTTCCCCTCTAAAGATAAATAAATAAAATCTTAAAAAAAAAAGAAATAGAAAGTCACTCAAGTAAAAAGGATTGTATTGAAAAGTACACAAATTCCACAGAATTCAAAAAGGTAGGAAACTATCAAAAGCAGACATATAAATTCATAAAGCATAGCATTTGGATTTAAACAGCTCTATATTTTAATAGATCCGGAAGCATTTAAAATTTTATAACCCAGGAGGATGCTCATGAAAAGGCCACTAACCCATCAAGAGCAAATTAAATTGTCAAGGTTGTGTAATATATTTTCAAAAAAATTATTAAAAAATTAAAATGTAATTTGGATTTTAATAAGAAAAATATTTGCAATATGGGAATATCTCCTATCCTAATCTTCCTTTATTAAGAACTCTAAATAGCTAGTATTTTATTGAAAGGGGAATAAAAATACCTTTTCTATAGTGAGGAGAAATATAATGGGAAACACTTAAATTTACTTTTAGAGTATTTCAATTTTACATTTTATATACTTTAAATAAACATTTAATAATGATTTACACATAATAACCATTTAATAAATATATTCCTATATATAATAATTATATAATTATCTTACATTTAATAGATATACAATGAAGTACAACTAGAAGGACTTTCATTAAAATGTGGTGATTAAATATCCATATAGTGCATATAATACGTATTATGTAAATTTTATCTCCATCTTCCTACATTATTAAAAGTTCTATTGACCACACAGCTCCTCACAGGTGATAAATTTGTGCTATAATTTTTATTCTGATTTTCCGAATGATAACCTACATATACCATTAGGGAAATAATTACTGTTTTGTCCAGGTGCTTACACAGGTGACCTCGTGCTTTGTTATTCAACCTTCACTGGAATGTGTCATGAAGTGGAAGAAAAAACAGGACTATTATATTATTAGATAAGCAAACCTATCCCCTGAGTAGTTCAAAAGGACATTGTAAGATTAATGAGATTATATCATTGAAGTACCTTTAAATACTGGAAAAACTCAAACTATGTAAATGGCTATGACTTTAAAATAATCACCAAAGGTGCATTTCAGGAGTTTGACTGTATTCCATTCAAAAATGATTAAGTCAATAAATTAGCTTTATAATGTCACTTTTACTAAATTCAAAGGGTAGACTCTTGAACTGATTTAACTTCTATGAGAGAGACCTTTTCTGTCAGGCAGGATTCTCTCAGTTGCAAGCCTGAAAACCCAGCCCAAAGGAGCTGGCTATTAAAGGGAATTGATCGGCTCTAGTAATTGGAAAAGGCTGGCAATAGTATAGCTTCAGGCATGGCTGAGTGTAGAGTCTCAAAAAGTAGAACAGTGAAATAGTCACTCTCTTCTCAGGTTTGCTTTCTCCTAGATTATTGTTATTCTCGGATAGGTCTTACTATGCAACATCAAATTTGATTAATAACAGCTTCAGAGCTTTCTCAGCCCACAGGGAAACCCCAGAGGGAAAGGAAAGCTGATCTTTTCCAACAGTATTATGAAGGTCTCCAGACTATTATTGGTCCCCACGGTGATGTGTCCCCACTGCGGTCAGTGAGATGTGGCCTCTGTTAGCTAAGACTTGGTTGTCCATGTGTCTTGGACTCAGTAGTTTCGGTACTGGCTGATCCATAGACAGAGTGGGCAGAGGCTGGCTGTCCAAGGGATGACCAGAGGATACAGCTCAAGGGAAAATTGGAAAGAACCAAGATTCCCTGTACCAGCATGAAACATGCAAATCAAAAAAGCCTAAAAAGAGAAATTCTGCTACCAAACCCAGTTTTGTTTTTAACATTTCTTAAAGATTGAGAAAACATTCAGCAGTTTGTGTCTAAATATTCTGCCACTGTAAATTACCTCCTAAGCTTAGTAAAAGTACTTGTCAAAATCTTTATGACTCTATGTTTGAGAGATTCACTGCCACCTTTTCCCTCAGTGAGATCACAAGTATACACGTGCTAATCTGGATATTTGGGACCTTTAGTTAAAGAATTAAATGATATGTCAGGCAAATCAGATTGACTCTGTCATATTTGAACTCATACTAATTAGAAAGAAAGCTCTAAGGTTTTAGGGAACAAGTGACACGTTAAAAACTTCAATAGTTAGAGGAAGACTAGAAGACTAATCCACTTGACTTTCTCTGTACAAGAGAGGTTCCACAAATAAATAATTAAAAAGGAATTTCGAGCCTCGAGGGAAAAAATAAGATCTTATAGAATGGCAGGAAAAAGTAACAAGGGCGAAGAAAGTCAAGTTACAGCAGATGTACTTGTTGGTGGGTCATTTGAATTTTGCTGGCAGGGGTAACCCCAGCGGGAGGGGCAGTTTCACATCGTTTAGCAGAGGCCACAGCAGGGATAAGGAGTTCTAATCACTTTATTAGAATCCCAAAGTCATTAAAGGAGGCATGGGCATGTGGGAACTATTTATAGAAATATTCGCTGAAATGCTTGTGTGACTACGAGAAATAATAGCAAGTAGATGTAGCTCATGAACACATTAAGAGAAAAAATGATTTATTTTTGCCTGACTAGATGGACTCATGAGATTCTCTTTGGCCAAGGAAAGAGTAGTTCTGAGAATAAGGCCAGGCTGGCAGTTTTAGAGCACAATTGTGGACCATCGACTCTAATTAAGTTCCGATGCCTCTTTGGTTACAGAGATTAAAATATTAATCTACCTTATAATGTTGATTATAATATATAAAATTGGACAGAGTTTTTAAAAAGCACTTTTGAAACGGGAGTTTTGAATTATTCGGGATTCTGCTTTTTCTATCAATGATTTCTTAATGAAATTGTTTAACCTAGATACAACAGCTCTTGGTGATTCCATAAACCTAACTTTGCTATTTAAAATCTGCTGATTCATAACACCGATCTTACTCATAGTCACGGTTCAGAGAAGTCAAGTTTGGACCAGGGTTGCTCTGTTCAAGTAGAGCCTGTCAACCATAGGCCAGAGTCTCTTTTAGGCAACGTGGATATTAATGTCTTACTGCTGTGAAATGAAGCACCATGATTCAGCAGCTTACAACAATACTCATTTATTAGCCCGCAGTTTGGTAGGCCAGAATTTCAGACATTGAATGGTTGAATTCTCCGCTCGGCATTTTTCAGAGCTTAAAGTTTTGGCCAGCTATATTTTCACTTGGGGTCTCTGGAGAAAATCGGTTCACTGAGGTTGTTGGCTGAACTCAGGTTCTGGTGGTTGTAAGACTGTAGTCCCTGTTTCTTCACTGGCTGTCATTGGGGGCTGCTTTCCACTCCTAGTGACTGCCAGTATACCACTGCCAGTGACTGCCACATGGCTCCTTTTGTTACCACCAGTATTTAGCTAATTATTAATAATTAATAAAGGTAAGGGAAACAAAGGGACTTAAACATTGACCTTAATAAACTGGAGAGCATAAGCCTGCTTGCTTAGCCGACAAACTACAGCTTCACACTGAAAGGTATTACAGCATTGCTCTACCAATGAGATTAACACTCTTCTCTTCACCCCTCCATACTGGATTTTTGGGGGGCACAGAAAGGAGGTTCTAGGCCACAGAGGCCTGTCAGTCTAACTAGGGGGTGTCCCTATCAGAAGCTCATAAAAGCTTGGGAAGTTGATTGGTCATTTTGAAAATTCTCTTGGTTGTAACTCCAGAGGAAGAAAGAAGATCTCTCTCTCTCTGTTCTTGTCCAGTGACCCACACTGGCACAGTGCACTGTCCTGTTCTCTCCATGGCCATGTGGCCCTAGCAGCTGCATGGCCCATGGATATGTGGACTCCACACGCAGGCTTCAGCTGGGAGCCTGAACACGGTAGCAGAGCAATGGACTGCTGCTGGAAACACACTAAGCTGGCCAGATGCTGGACGGACCTGCGCACTAATATGGAGCAGCAACTTTGGGTAGTAGCCTTCTTCTGGCCCTCCTGAAGATAAGATTAGACCTTTTCTATGGCAAGATGGACGGAGATGGGACATTAGAAAGTCAGGAGGGCAACACACTTACTTTTACATCTTCAGTCAAGTTTACCACAGAACCCCATCCTCTCCTGCAGATCTCAGGAAATTCTTTCCCTTGTGACACTGTGAGAACTCCACCTCCACTGATAACACTTTTATCTGCAAACCTAGCAATGGGAAATCTTGCCAACTGTCTCTTAAGTGTTGAATCTCTGAGTTCAGGCGAGCACAGTCCCATTTACGATCTCACTGATTAGGTCTGGCTTACTCAGGAAAACCTCTTTTTCAAAATCAACCATCCCAATTACTACAATAAAACATAATAATGGGAGAAGAATTCATCATATTCACCACTTCAGGGATTATGCAGGCCGTGTACACCAGGGAGCAGGCATTTTGTGGGTCATCTTAGAATTCTGCCTACCACAGGTAAGCCAGTATCTTTGTATGACCTAAATGTAGGTGGTTACGTCTATAATGGTTTGCATTTCAAGCAAAGAAATCAGCAGTCTAGTTTTCAACCTATTTCCACTTACTTATCACTACCTCCCCGACCATGAAAACTGCCCAGTTATGACACAACACTAGGCAGTGGTTCCCAATCTTAAGTGCAATGAGTCCTTCTAGGAAAATGGTTAAATTTTCAGATTTCTGGCTACCACTGCTTAGAAATTCTGGTTCAGTAAGCCTCAGAGAGAGCCCAGGAGTATGTGTTTTAAAAGTGATTCTGATGTATGCAATCAGCAGAACACAGTTCAGGGAACGCTATTGCTTCAAAGTCTATGTGGTGATCTTGGCAGTCTGCTTTCACCACAGAGAATTCTAGAAGCCTGGCATGCATAGCATTGTTCGAAATGAAAAACTGTGAGAATTCTGAAAATAGTTGAGAACTAAATTTGAGATCTACTTTATTTAGTTTTTAAAATGACAAATTATTTTAATGTAAAGCAACTTTAGATGTGAAACATAAAACAGGATAAAATGAGACAGGTATTAAAGAAGAATTACTTTTCTTAAAGAATTTTTATGTTATTTCTTGAGTATTGTTGTTAAAATTGTCATCTTTTCAATCTGTGCTATATTTTGTTAGATTTATATTAGTCATTCTTCATTGAGATGAAGTGTCATGAATATTGATTGCATTTTGCTTGTATTCACACTTAGTAACAAGCATGATATAAAACATGAAAAAAGTTCTGTATACTCAGCACTATGGTGAAAGAAATAGTGTATTTTGAGATCATCAGTTAAAGTTTAAATACAGAGCCAAAAGCTTGATTTATGAAGAGAAATTAAAAATGAAAAAATATCATCGTGATAAGGAACACACTCCAAAGGAATGATTTTTTTAAGGTGACAATTTTTAGAGTTACTATAAAATAGGATTGTTGAATCCCCTTTTAATTTTAGTGACTTCAGTTTATTCATATTTTATTTTTCAGGCCTTTCACTCCATCATTAAATTAAACCTGTTTGTCTCTGTAAAGTACTAAACACTTCAAAGAAAAAATTTGTGCATTTCAACTAAGGTATTTGCAATCAAGCATACAGTGGATTTCCCTCATGATTATGCCACTGTTTGAAAAGCAATGTAGTAGACACAAATGCAGACACTCTCTTCAGGAACTGTAATCCATATAAAATGCTTACCTTGCCTTACGTGGTGAAATGCAAATAAATCTTTTCAATTACCACTAGTGGCAATGATTGTGGTAATAAATGAATATGAATTTCCAGCTTCACTTTTACTTACCCATTCTCATAAACCAGTGTAATATAAATTTATTTCATTTTCATGCCCACTAATGCTACTATTAGATAAAAATCTTGACTTTTTAAAAGCAGAATTCCATTTGGTAACTAAACATTTTATATGACCCTGCTACTGAAAGTTATTAATTTCAAAATGTGTTGATAATATATGGTAACTACTAAAGA
Source organism: Carollia perspicillata (assembly GCA_004027735.1). Classification (NCBI taxonomy): domain Eukaryota; kingdom Metazoa; phylum Chordata; class Mammalia; order Chiroptera; family Phyllostomidae; genus Carollia; species Carollia perspicillata. The sequence continues at coordinate 18,507 of PVKM010017296.1, forward strand.
AAATAAATTCCAGAACATATTAATTCAGCTAATATGGTTGAAATGGCAGTGTATGTCAGTGGCCTGCCTCTTCATATAAGTTCCTCCCAGGAAATGTGCTCCTCCTTTTGAATTTACACCCCCCAGTCTCATCCCGCCAGTGAACTGAAGGGCAGTCTGCATTCCCTTAAGTTCAGATCGTCCTTTAATATCTCACATAAGTGCATGGCCCTTACTTCCCTACATTTTCTCATCTTTTCCTTCTTGATTTAAATTATGAGGGTCTTGAATTTCACTAAGGTGTCAAAAGACAAAGGCTGTAATTTAAAAAATTTCCATAACCTCCATCACCTTTCCACCAGCCTTATCACTTGAAGACGTGGCGTAGGACTTTCATCCTTTTTACTGAGATAAACCTAAGCCCTCACACATAAATTCATCTGATTTCTTCTCTGCAACTCAAAATATACCCATATAGCATCCCCTGCTTGCCTGACAGAAGAAATGCCTTATTGCATTAATGTTAATTTCTTTGAATCTGGTTGGAATCAAAACGACCATTTCTCTTCTGAGAATTGTTCTATTACCACTTGCTTTCGGTTTTTGTAGCATCCACCAATCGCAAGAACAAATGTCGGAGACTTTCAGGGTTTCAAAGATGTTACTTTATTGGCCAAAGCTTTACCTGCGCAGGGGTGAACTCTCCGAACGTGTCTGGAGACACAGTGCTCCTTTGAGCTGCAAATGAGAGTCGCACCCTTAATGCTCACAGCTAGGGTTTTCTATGGAAGCGAACAAGCAAGCATTTTACAGAAGCGAATGTGGCAGTTAGCTATTGGCATCCAGACTGCATGTCCAGCGTGTGGACAATCCTGTGGTTGGCTGGACTACCTATGCTAGGCTCGTGCTCTTTTTGGTAATTGGTCGGAGAAGCTCGTGATCAGAAGGCTAGGGCAACTGTCCAGATGGCTATCTGCCAAGTCAGCTCTGTTTACCCTGCCTTTCTTATCTTCCTGGAATACAAGCCTAGCATGGTTAGCGGTTATGGCTTTTTCTAATCTTTTTTTTTTTTAACACTAACTCTTTCTTTGTTCTCCACAGTTTTCAGTTCGACTAACCTGTTCTCTTTAACTTTGTAGGGGAGGAAAATTATTTTACCTCTGCCCTTCTAAATTCTCTCTGAGACACCACTATGCTAAATAACAGGTTAACACTAGAAAAATTTAATTTCATACGTAAGTACAGGAGCCCCACAAATCTATGAGATTCAGAAGGCAGCCAGATAATTGAATCTTATGCACCATCCTGAGTTAAGAAAAAGGGTAGGGGCCTAGGGCTTCAAAGGGAGGAAGGTAATTAATGGGAAGGTGAGACAAGGAGATATTTGGTAAACAAAGTTTGCCTTGCCAGGCAGGTAAGTCTCTCAGGTAAAATAGCGCCCTCTTGTAATGGCTCTCTCCTTGGTACAGCCCCTCTCTCTAATGTAAGTTTCCCTTACAAAAGGTGAACTTCCCCTTTTTTTCAGAACATCTCCCCTGCCTGTGGTTTCTGGAAATAATCAGCTCAAAATAATCCATTGTTAAAGAGACACATTTAGAGTGGCACGTTTTGCTCTCCTTCAGCTCATAAACACAGTCAAATCTCTTTTAAACAATTCTCGCACCCAAACTGAAATTACCTAGACCTGCTGACTACTCATTCTACCACCAAGCTTTCCCAAAATTTCAGTCTACACAAATGTTCTCCATTTCTTATCTTTAGCTAATACTCTCTTGTATTCTAGCTTTTCCTCCTATAAATTCTCACTTTTCTTCTGAAACATTTCTCTTCCTGGTCTTTTCTCTTTTTATTCACTATCTCCTCATTTTAATATTGATTACTCAACCACTTTGGAGAAACTATCTTACATAAATCATTATCACTTTGGTGATATCCCAGTGTTTTTATTTTTCCATTATTTTGTATCCATCTCTATCTCTATACTAACTTAGCCTTCTTGGTTTGCTTTAACAATTGTATACTTATATCAGTGTTCTATTTTTTTTATGGGCCATTGAAGCACAGGCTTCCCCTGCTAGATGAGTGTTCTAGGAATGCATCTGTATCAGTGTACCAGCTGACATTGTTGTAAGAGGCTACATTCAGCTTCAGTGAACTTTTTTAATACTCTTTCAATGCATTTGCTCATTTCATGATGGGTGACATGTGAGTGCACCTGCCCACACCGCACCGAGTGTTCAGTGTTTGAGCAAAAATGGCATGACCCCCAGGCTCCACTCTCTCTATTCAACTGATCTCACTCCAAGTGACTTTTTTTTGTTTTTCCTGGATGAAAAGTCCTCAAAGGGTAATGTTTTGCCAGTGTGGAAGAGGTCAAACAAAAAAAAATGGCAGAAGCACTAAAAGACATCAAAATTGATGAGTTCAGAAACTGTTTTGAGCAGTGGAAAAGAGTCTCAGTAGGTGTATTGCATCAAATGGAGAGTACTTTCAAGGTTACTGAAGTTTAAACATGTAAGAATAAATTCGCTTTTTTATAAATAAATTTCTGTTTCAGGGGGTCTGCCTCAAATGAGGATAACCGGGAAAAGTAACCACCTAACCATATTTCTATCTTGAATTTGAAAACCACCTTTTCAATTATTTTGCTGCATATTTTGCTGCACATGGATATCCTACCCGAATCAAAGTTTCAACTTATCTAGAACTGCCTCCATCATAATACCAGTCACTTTTCCAGAACAGTGCTCCTTTCTTTTCATCTTTATATTTCTACTGCTCGACACTGGGAAGAATTCAACTCTTAAATAAAAAGCTTGCAAGGATGAAAGCCTTTCTGAATGAAAAGATTTATTGAGCCCTATGCTAGCTCCTCCCACCCTTACTCTCCCAAAAGACCAGGTCTTGGACCATGCAGTCTGAAGCTTCAGCAGCAAGGCTAGGTGGAAAGGAAAAACATGTCTTCAGTACTGGAACTGAGGGGTTCTTTTATGAAAATAGCTTGAAGAAGAAGTAATTCACATTGGCTATTAGTAGAGACAGTAGAAAAAGGGTTAGAGCAGAGTGAGGGCAGAAGGGGATAACGGGGAAAGAAGGGGAAATGGGAAAAAGGGGATAGGTCAAGTCAAGGAACATGTATGCAAAGAACCCATGGACAAGGACAAGGTGGGGGATTGAATGTGGGAGGGTGGATGGGTAGGACAGGGGAGAACAATAGGGGAAAATGGGGACAACTGTAATTGAACAACAATAGAAAAATTTTTAAAAGGGAGTTTATAGCAGTACATACTTACATTAAAAAAGAAGAAAGAACTTAAATACTTTAACTTTACACCTCCAGGAACTAAAGAAATGAACAATCTAGCCCCATATTAGAAGAAGAAAGAAAATAATAAATTAGAATAGAAATATAGTAAGGAATAGAAAAACAATAGAAAATCTTAATGAAACTAAGAGTTGATTTTTTTAAAAGATATACATTTAACTAAACTTACTAAGAAAAAACTCAAATAATTAAATTTAGAAATGAGAGAAGAGACATTACAACTAATGCAGCAGAAATAAAAAGAATCATAAGAGATAATTATGAACAATTATACAACAGGTTAGATAAATATCTGAAATGAAAGTTAGGAAAAAATCCCATTTACAATAGCGACAACAAAAAATTACTAGCGAATAAACTTGACTAAGGAAGTGAAAGACTTTTACACTGAAGACTAAAGGACATTGATAAGAGAAATTAAATGAGACATAATTGAATCTAGGAGGTGGGGCTGGGCAGGGCAGGGGAGAGCCCAGGGGTTCTCCCCTGGGGGCGTAAAATGAGGACAACTACAAATGAACAACTATAAAAAAAGTAGGGTTTACTCCTTTGGATTGGTGGTGGGCAACATTCCAGAAAGTTATTGTATATGCAAGAAGCAGAGACTCCTGGTGGTTGATTACACTTGGCTAATCATGGAAATAGCCACCTGGAAGTTAATTCAAATTTCTAACATTCATTCAGAAACACAAGCAGTCTTTTGTTGGTTTTGCCTTGCTTTTGGGTGATTAACCTCTCTTGTCTCTTCCTTCTACTCTCCACCCTGCTGTAATCAATTTAAGACATATGTCACAACAAGTTCTTCCATCTCTACCATGGGCCTTTCTTTTTTACCTGTTACTTAGGTTTTTTAAGGCCCTAGAATTTTTTTAAAAAACCTTCCTTTCCATGATCATCAATATCAAAAAGGTCCTGCCAACCCAATCTTTGCAATACGTCCTGCTGTCAGTCTTTTTTTCCTATTGCTTCTGTCTTCAGGTTCCAAAATATGCATCACAAGAGGGCAAGAACATTAGACTGGTTTGTTCTCAATATTAGCCTAAGTGTCAGGCAAGTTCTTGGTATACAGACAGTGCGCAATGAATATTTGTTGAACTGAACCAAGTGTTCTTTTTTCCACATGAGCTATGACGATAGACTTCCTCCTGAACTCTGCATCCAGTCATTTCTCTAGCTCATCCTGCACATCACTGTCACTTACACACTATATCACCCTAATCTTGGTATAAAAATGATCAGTTTTAAGTATATGCCCCATAGCTATCTTCATTCTGTCTCATAGCTATCATGGTTATTTCCCATGATAACCAAACTCTTGGTTATTCCCCAATATTTGTCCTATCATTAGATGTATAAAACACATTTTTCCTTTCCATTTCAAATCATGTCATTACTGTGAGTACTTCTGTATCTATGTATATTACCCTTTTACATCAAGTATCAATTTCTAGTTCATTGTATGAACCACCCACAAATTACTGAGTAACTTTTAATTTGAAAGTATATAGTCTAGGCCTTTGATGAGATATCCCTATACCCTTACTTGCCCATTGTCTTCCTTGAAGTTTATGGAATGGTGATAAAATCAGAAAATAGCTTTGGTACTTTATACAAGCCTTCATAATGCTGTGGTTCCATGAAAAAAAATGTGAATCCCCACAAGACTATGTCTCTACCTCTCTGATGTGGAAGACTGAAATGGAGCTCAAGAAGCTCATTTTAAATCAAATCACAAATTATTAACTTAATATATTGAGAAAATAATATTCCATAAATGATACTGCCAGACTTTGTAGAGACCTTTTGTTGGGTTCTTATAAGTAGCTCTCCTTGGAAAAACAAATGATTCTCTGAATCTGAGTTGCCAATCCATTTATCTACACTTTAATCAGATTAGGAAGACTCTCGTTTTACTCTTTGCATTATACCTGAATATAATATTACTGTAAAAATCTTTTAATTAGCCTTATAAATATATGATCAATGGTAATTCTACTTTATGCTCTAGATATGTTTTGAAAAAATGCATATAAAATGGACATCATTTTTTAGAGCCATGTTTGTGCTTATATCTATTTCATTTCATTCTCGTGCAATGGGATTTCTTCGTCATTTAGCAGAATATGTTCCTTGAACTGTCTCCCTTATTTCAACTATAATTTGCATGATTTTGGTATTCTCCATGTTACCAAAAACCCCAAACATAATTCCCTTTAAACATTGAGTTATTATCACTCATGGTAATTTAATAGTTTAAGGCATCACCTTGCCATCACCTGCAGTCTATTGCAGAAAGCTAGGAATTAGAAATGTTATCAATAGATACTTTTGAAAATTGAGCTCATACAACATTAGCAGCATTTCCTGCATTACCACAGATGCAACAGTTTGTATATTTTAATGCTGGCTTAATTAGCTAAGGTCAGCTACTTAACAATTCTAAGTCAGAAGGAAGTCAACAAAATTAAAATTAAGAAAAGCAATAAAAAGAATAAAAGTTTTAACTTAGAAAACCTAAATAAAATGGATTATTTTCTTGGAAAGTATAAATTGCCAACTTTAAATTAGGAATAATTTTAAATATATAGTTAAAAAAACATGGAAAGTGGATAATAGTATAAAATAATGATCTCTAGCATATTTCTAAAGTGAGAGAGCTTGTTTGGCCAATTATTTAAAACTTGAAAATGCATAATGCTTATAGGACATGATATATTACACAGCATAGAAAAAAAACTATCCAAACTGATTTTTAAAACTGGAAAACATTGATAGCAAAACTAGAAAAAAACCCTTTAGGTCAATGTTATTTAATAATATAAATTATAAATAAATATTAAGTTGAAATAAAATATTAACATGACAAATTATAAATAACAAATAAATATAAATTATAAATAAATACATAAGTATGAACAATTTAACTTTACATTAAAAACCATCATCTATCATGACCAAGTAAAGTTCTTAGAAAATCTATTAATATAATACATCACATCAAACTGTCAAGGAAAATAAGTTTTATGATCATTCTAATCAAGTCTAAAAAGGTTATTTCCCAAGAATATCTCTAAGAAAACTCAGAAAAAAAATGATTACTTAAAATCATAAACAATATCTACTTTGACCAATAGATCATTATAATGGTGAAACATAGAAGTTTGCCTTAGAAATCATAAACAAGATAAGAATGGTTTCTGGTTGTCATTTCTAAAGAAAATATAGCCAGGATCACTAGATTTTCTAATCTCTTTCAATCATCAGTTGCTGATGTAGTTGTTGCTACCTACCCTTAGTTTTTACACATAAAATATAGCACCTTTCCTTGTATGCATGGTTTCAACCATGCTATCATGGAGGATGCACGAAGCTGAAATCTAAAACTCAGTCTGTTGTATGGTTTGCTTGCTAGTGAAGAGACTAGTCAGTCAGTCTGGTAGGAAACCCAGCAGTCTCAATATCATTAAACTATCTGCATTACTGTCTAATACAAAGATCAAAACTAGTCCTCCTTGGTGGCCGTGTAACCAGCGTATGAATGAGATCCATTGTCTGAGGTGAAGAAAATAAGAAAAATGAAGGGGTTCTCCCTTTAATTATTCTTTAAGTAGGTGTGATCTCCCAGGTATACCAGTAAATTAATAAGAAATGTAAATACAAATATATTCTATAATTGGTATCTTAACTAGCACTTTCTACTTGTCAACAAGCTATATGACATGCCAGCATTACCATAAAATTGAGGTGAGCCTAAACTCAGAAAGAGGTATACAGTCACATGATTTTAGTTTACAGTAATAGTAAAAATACCATAAGAACAACAGATACTCCTTGTATTAATCTTCTATAGTGGCATAAAAAATTCCCACAAACTTGGTGACTTAAAACAACACAAATCTATTCTCTTACTGTTTTCATAGGCCAGGCATCTAATTATGGCTTAACTAAATCTTCCCCTCAGGATATCACCAGGATGAATGAAATTAAGATAACGTTCAGGACTGTAGTGACACCTGAGGTTTGAGATCCTGTAACAATCTCACTGGTTATTGGAATGATTTATTTCCCTGCGTTTCTATTACCTCCCATTTTCTTTCTAATTTTCAGCTGGGGAACTATCTCAACAGCTAGAGATCACCCTCAATGTTTGCCCATGACTACCTCCTCTTACAAAATGGATATTCACTTAGTTCTGAAGCCAGCAGGAGAATCTTTTTCCTTTTTTTT
>PVKM010017297.1:0-26039 GCA_004027735.1 Carollia perspicillata
ACGCCGTTTCTTCAGAAAAAGAGGGCACCTGCAAGTTATGTGATGACACCTCATGGGCGGGGAGTTTAGAGGTTGCCATTTCCATAGCAGCAAAGAGCATCCCTTTTGGCTGGAAGGATTGGACCAAGGTTGCTAGGGAACCCACTTCCCTAGCAACCAGGGGTGTCCAGTTTCCAAATGAACCATTGCCCTAGCAACAAAAGAGCAAGGCATCACCGCCCAAGGGTAGCATCCTGAACAACCAGGAGCAACTGGGTTATTGGGGTGACACTTCCATGGCAACAGGGGGATGGCTAATGGTTGCTAGGATATCACCTTCCTCTTCCTAGCAACGAAGAGCGATCCCTCATCCCAAAGGGTGGCAAGCGCTAGCAACAAGGATTATCCATAGGGATTAGGAGTGCTGTTCCCCAGGACAGGGACAGGAGAGGATGGGCTGCGGTGGCCCAGGGGTGACGCAGCGCCAACAACAGCTGGTGGACCTGCCCCCTGCTCCCCAATATCCTCCCTGCTAGGGGCAGGGCCAGCCCGTGGTGATGGGGCCTGCCAGGTCTTGGGTCACCTCCCTCCCGCCGCCTGACCTGCTGGGGGGTGCGCATTGGAGGGTGGGGCCGCCCCCGGCCCGGGCCTTGGCGGACACGGGGTAGGCCCCGAAGCCGGCGGCAATGCAGCCACACTCGGCCGCAATCCAGGCCACGTAGAAGCGCATGCGGAAGGTGAAGAAGACGGGGACCATGTAGAAGAGGCGGGCGGGCAGTGGGCGGGCGTAGAACGCGTCCTCGCGCACGGCCTCCAGCGGGAAGAGGTGCGAGGACAGCAGGAAGAGCAGCCCAAAGAGCGGGGCCGGCCAGGCGCGGCGCAGCAGGGGCCGCAGGCTGGGCACGGCACCGGGGAAGGGCTGCTCCAGCCAGTCCAGGTACGTGCGGTAGCGGAAGAACGGGCCTGTGGCGGGAGGGGCAGGGGTAGCTGTCAGAGACTGGGCCCCGCGGGGGCCGGGGAAGGAGACCCACAGGGAAAGGGGCAAGGATGCAGAGGGGAGGGCCAGGGGTTCAAAGAGAAGGAGAGACGGACATATAATTATGGAGAGGGACGAAGACCCCCCCGACAGTGAGAGAGGCAATGAGGCCCTGATGCGAATGGAGTCGGTCAGACAGAGAGGCAGACAGACTCATTCCCAGGAACCCCGGAGGGCTCTGCGCTTCGTTCTCAGCGCTAAGAAACCTCAGTGAGGCGTTCCAGCAGGAAGTGCCGAGTCCTGGTCACGTTTCAGGAGACCCCTCGGCTGCCGAGCAGGGTGGGGACAGCAGAAGGTCAGTGATGGAAAATGGGAGGCTGTTTCAGATAGCACGATGGCCTGGCTTAGGGCAGGGGCAGGGGAGATTAACAGAAGTGACAGGGGTCCTGGCTGGTGTGGCTCAGTGAACTGAGCCCTGGCCTGCGAAGCAAAGGGTCGCAGGTTGGATTCCTAGTCGGGACACATGCTTGAGTTGTGCGCCAGGCCCCCAGTAGGGGGCGCTCGGGAGGCAACCACACGAGGCAACCACACATTGATGTTTCTCTCTCTTTCTCCCTTCCTTCCCCCTCTCTAAAAAAAAAAATAATAACAATAATACCAAAAAACAGAAGTGACAGGGGTAAGGAGCCCTACATGTCACAAAACGCCACATGCAGTACGCTTCCATCCTAAAACGTTCACAATAAGCAAAACTACATGAATAGAAAGTTAACCAGTGGTTTCCAGGGACTGGGATTGCAAAGAGGTTTGGGGACGGTGGCTAAAGGGGGCAGTGTCTCCTTTTGGGGTGATGAAACTGTCCCCCAGCTATGTGGTGGGGATGGTTGCACAATTCTGTGAATATAGCAAAAAAAAAAAAAACAAAAAAAAAAAAAACAGTGAACTGGACATGATTCTCAGTGGGAAAATATGTCAATGACAGCTGAATAAAGTTGTCATAAAAAAGAGAGCCTTATATGAGGTCAACATTCATGACAAGCATTTTCTGAAACTAAAATGCAGCCATAAGCTGTGCATTACTTGTTCCCTGGGCAGCAAGTCTACATAGACTTTTCTCCTTCATCTCCTCATTGCCCCTAAAAAGCTATAAGGATCACAGACTGGGAGCAATCCGTGTCTCCCCTAGAGGAGCCCTGGGTCCGGTGGGAGGGTCAGACAGAAGCTCACCCTCAGAGCAGCAGATGCTGGAATGGAGAGAGAGAGCGAGGAGAGGCAGGCCAGCGGGGCAGGTGTACTCACCTGTCATGATTCCCACGTAGCAGTAGCTGTAGCTGAGTGTCTCCATCAGAGAGGGGACCGCGGGCAGCAGCCCCAGGCTGGGCCCCTTGCTGAAGCCTGAGGCCATTTCTTTCCTCTGGGCCAGGTGCAGGTCCTGTACCTCACTAGCCAGGCTTACCAGCTGGGAGGAAGGGGTGTGTGGGGGGAGCACAGGTCAGATCTGACACCCCCTCACACCACCTCCCTTAAGCTACCCCTCCTGGGAGCCAAGGGATGCTGGGGTGCAGCTGGGAGCTGAGCTCTACTCCCCAGGGAGCATCTAGGGTTGTGGCAATGGCGTTTTTGTGCCTCTATTGCTGGTAGGCGTCCTCGGGGCTCCCTCCCAGGCCCACTGGTGTTCTTTCTCTGTTCTCCTGCCCTCTGTAGCGTTAGATACCCCCACCCGCACCTCGTGACTCCCAAACTCTACCCACTGGCCAGGCTTCTCTCCTCCAAACCTATTCATCAAGTTGCCTCTTATCAATACTCAGATGTCTACTGGGCACGTGCACAGTGGAACCTGGTGTTCCCATTCCCTGAACCAGGTCTGCTTCTGGACTCTGGCTTCAGGCAATGCCACCACCGTGCAATCGCTCCCCAGATCTATTCTTTTAGGCCTCTCTTTTGTTTTGCCTCCACTACCAGGCTGAATGTGCTCAGCCTGCCCCTCCACGTCGGCTCTCTACCCTTCTCTGCACAGACCCAAGGCTGGCTCTGCATCCGCAGGGCTCTAAGCCTTCCTGCTTCCTCTTGTTTAGTCCACCGAACGCCTCAGGTGGAGAAGGAGGAAGGGAGGACAGAGGGCCGGAGTTTTATTCCCTTGTAGGACCACTTTGGGCTGGCGCGACCCCAGGTAAATCTCAGGATGGGGGCCTCTACACGCGGGGGCCTGCTCCTTCCAGGCTCCCCTATCTGCAGCCCCTCTCGTCCCCTGGCGACCCTCCCCGGCTGCTGGTCCAGGATTCCTGGGCGGTCCCTCCTGGCTCCTCCATGTCCTCCACCCTGTTGTAAATGATGACTCCTCAAGCTATCCTAAAATGCCGCGTTTCCTGTTGGGACTCAGACTGCCGACCTACTGACAGCCTGAGCCAGCCACCACCACTGTTCGCCAGCTGGGCTTTGATTAAGGAGCCCGACCTCATGCCATCTTGCCCTTTCTGCTGCAATCTCCCCGAAGCACCCAGAGAGAGTACTTTCAAATGTGCAGATTTGGTCACATGACAACAACACACCAAAAACCGCTTCCAAGGGATCTTGGGCCCCCATGGGAAGAAGTCCCAACGCCTCACGTTGGCTCACAAGGCCCTGTGTGGTGTGGCCCCTGCTGTTCCCCCTTCCTTCTTGGACCAGTGCTTGTGTTTGGCACACAGGTGGAAGCCAGCTGCTCCCTTCTGCACGCGCTGTCCCTGCACCTGAAAGGCCGTTCCTCCAACTCCTCTGGCTAAGCAACAGCTGCCTGTCCTCAACTCCCATCCTGAAGAGACCTGGCTCGCTGCTCACTGATATGTCGCCGGACCCCAGGGCGCGGTGGGAACTCACCACTGGGGTGGGGCCCGGGAATCTCGTTTCACCCATCTTCCCAGGTGATTGAGAGCCAGGCCTGGATGTCCTGGTTTCATGGTCTTAGATAAGGGCCTTCTCCCCAAAGTGGCTCTTCCTCTTTTGCAAAATGGCTTGCCCCAAAGATGCAAGGAGGGCATGTTCCTGGGCACTTACTCAGCATCTGGCATCCACGCATGCGTCATTTGGGACACCTCTTTACCCCAGGGAAGAGCTGAGAGTTGAAGTCCCGCCCCTGGGTGTGCGGGAGATAAAAATCCTGCCTCCCTTGTCCCCCATGGGAGCGGCAGGGAGGAGTAGGTAAAGTTCGGGGGTGAACTGGCACAGGGGAGGGCGGAGGGGAATCTGACCTTCAGCGTCAGCAGCAGCTGGACGGCATTGGTGAAGGGCGTGGGGGTGGGCAGACCCAGCAGGCTGAGCGCGCGGAAGAACAGGAGGTAGGAGAAGGTCCAGGCCAGGGCCAGGGCGTGGCAGGAGCTGGGGCAGAGGAAGGAGGCGGTGGCGCTGAGCCTGGGTACTTGGCCTCCACCTCCCCCGATTCCAGTTACAAATCCTCCCCCACCTCCCCACCTTCGGAGACAGAAAATGGGGGCAGAATGAGTAAGACTGACACAGCAGTAGAAGAGGCACAGCCACATACAAATATGCACAGTAACAGGGAAAAGAATGAGAAGAGGTTAAGAGAGCTTCAGGGTGAACGCTTTCTACTGGGAGGAAGCGGGAGAGAGGGAGGGAAGGAGAGGGAATACCAATGGTGATGGGGCCAGCAGACAGTAATGTCCTCCTCCCTCCTGAATCCATGACACGGATGTAGAGGACCCAGACAAACACACAGGGACAAGACCCAGAAGAAGGCAGGAGAGAGAAAAAAACACAGATAAGTGACACAAAGAAACAAGAGATAAACAAGAGATGTCCACAGAGTGAGGCAGAAATCAGGAGAGACCCAAAGAGGGAACAGGTTGCTTCCTCTCCCCCTCCATTCTCCCTGCACCCCATCCTCACCAGGGCTGGGCCTGAATGAGGGCCCAGGTCCCAAGGATGGTGACCAGGGAGTGCAAAGTGTGGGGGCCACAGGTGAACAAGGTGAGCCCCAGGCCCACAGCGGCTGCCCCCCATCTCTTGAGCCCAGGTCCTGCAGGGAGAAGAGACAGCATAAGCCTGGAACCTTCTAGGGGGTTCCCCCTACCCTGCTCCACCCCTCCTTATTTTCCACTGGGGAGGGAACCTGACTCACCAGCTTTCTTAAAGAGGAAGCCGATGGGGATGGAGATAAGAAGAACCACTAGATATGTCCATTCTTCGGGCGACATGGTCTGGGGGAGGGGCAGAGGTTCGTAATGAGAACCCAGGAATCCAGGACTCCCAGCCTGGAGGCCCCTTCGAGGATTCAGGAATCTGCTCCTTGGCCCCAACTGTAGAGGATCGTGGAGTCCTACCCTCAGCTCCTCTCCGACAACATAGGAATCCGGACCCCTGGGTCCTTCCTCGTTCGGGAATAGAGGATTCCACCTCCAGGCCCCCTCTTTTGAGAACCCAGACCTCTATCCCTCCTCTCCTTTGAGAATCCAGGAGGCCAGACCTCCAGCCCCCACTTCCTTCGAGGGTCCAGGAATCCCTTTCTGGTCTCTCAGGGCCTCCCTCTTCGAGCACGCAGGTGTCCAGACCCACACCCGACTTCGAGAGGGCTCAGAGGAGCCCAGGCCTCCAGCTTGCGCCTGTTTGGGAGTTCAGACTCCTCTTCTGCCTATAACCCCATGCGGGCTTATAGCGGGCCCCATGAGGGTCTTCTCAGGCCCTCTCCCCAGCCCCACTCCGACTTCGAGCACCCAGAGAGGTCAGGTCCGCCCCGCGAAGCCACAGGCTGTTACGCCACCCCGAACTCGGCTGCCCTCCAGCGCCGCCTCCGCCCCCGTCACCCGCAGATCCACAGCGACCCATCCGCGTCTACCGGCTCCCCCACCTTGGCCCACCTTGGCCCACCTGGGCCCACCTGGGCCCGGCTCCGTGGCGCCCGCTGGGCAAGAGGTGGCCGAACAGTCCCGGCCCCCGGTCCACCCCGGGTGGGCCACGCCTCCCCGCCCAGCGCGTCCCTGCTTCGCTCTGGGGCGGCTGAGCTGCACGATCCGGAGCCGGGTGCGCCGACTCCGCCAGGCTACGGGCTAGGCCGGGAAAGAGCTGGCATCGGGCGCCGGGAGCACGCGTCCGCGGCTAGAGCAGGACGCAGGATCTACTGAGCCGAATACACCACGAGGCGGGGCTTCGTGATCTGAAGGCGGAGGCTCCAGAGCTTGGGGCTCAGAGGGACGTGACCTGCCCGGGAAGAAGGCGGGGCCTGGACAGCATTCGGAAGGAGGCGGGAGACAGCTCGGGGGCGGAGCTAAGGGCTTCGGTGTTCTTCGGAAGTAGTCGAGCACCGAAAGTCTGTGTTCGGAAGTAGACGGAGCCAGAGCTTCGGCTGGAGGTGGGCGGGGCCACAGCTTCGGTTTCCTTCGGAGATAGTTCGGTGCAAGGGACCTGGGTGTGCTGATAGGAGGAGTCTCCCATTTAGGAGGGAGGCGGGGCCACAGGCAAGGGCCACGTGAAAGAGGCGGGGTGACCTGGACTTTCCCAGGGCCGTTGCGGCCGCACAGGAAGGGGTGGGGCTCCGGCCCCCAGGAGGGCGGGGCCAGGGAAAGGCGTTTCTTGTTCCGAAGTTGCAACCCTATCCACAGAGGGAGGAGCATTTCGGGGGGCGGGGCTAAGGTGTTTCACTTCAAGGGGGAGGCGGGGCTACGGCCCGGCGGGGCGCGCCCCAAGCTTCCTGCTTCGCGGAGGTGAGGTGTGACGAAATTGACGCGGGGTGGGGGCCTCCTGGGGGTGTTGTGTGGGAGAAGCTGCGCGTGGTGCGCTACGTAGGGGGGTGGCTCCGCTACGAGTAGGTGTTTACGAGTTGATTAACTGGTTCTATCGGAGGACGGTGCCCGTTCTGAAGAGAAGCCAGGAGGCGACCGCGCGCCCACGAGTGAGGTGAGCCCGCCCGAGTGGAGAATGGACGGCTGGTGCTCAGGGGGCGGGGCCTCCGGCTGTGTGGCTAGGTCTGGAGGCGGGGACTCCCCATCTGGGGGACCGCTGGCAGGTGGAGGATGCGAGGCCATAGGCTGCGGAAGACCGGAGCCAATGGTGCGTGAACGACCCATGCTTCTGTTCGGAAAGGGGCGGGTCTGCTCAGTCCGTGGAGCCGAGGGCTCCCGAACGCGGAACCGCTTACGTTCGGGAAGGGGCGGGCCTCGTGCTGGGGGAGGAGCCAAGTTCCTAGCCGTCCGAATCGGGGGTTGGCCTTGGCCTCGGGAGGTCCCCAGACCTGACTCCAGCGCCAGAACGGAGACACCTGCTTTGCGAGAGGACGGTGCAAGTGGGCCTCTCGAAGGGGGCGTAGCCCCGCTAGGAGGTTTTCTCGGAGGCGCGAAGGCGCGGTGGCATGATGGCGGGTGCTGCGACAGCCTGGACCCAGACCGGAATGCTGACACCGGTGCCTCGGCGAGGGACAGGGCCTTGTCTCCCGCGGCCCTTGGCCTGGCTCGATCGCCAGGGGGCGGGGCCTGGTGCCAGGGGCGGGGCCTCCCCCCCCCCCCGCCCGCCCGCGCGACTCCGCAGGTGGCTGACTGGGCTGCTAGCGAAGCTCTACCCCCGGAGGCTCAGGGGCGGCGCTTCACCGAGTCCCCTGAGGCGGTGGGAGCGCTCCGGGCGGCTCCATTGGTAACTCAGGTGCCCGGGCTCCCTCAGGAGGATGCTGGTGGTGGAGGTGGCGAACGGCCGCTCCCTGGTGTGGGGGGCCGAAGCAGTGCAGGCGCTTCGGGAGCGACTAGGAGTTGGGGGCCGCACGGTGGGCGCCCTGCCCCGCGGGCCCCGCCAGAACTCGCGACTGGGCCTCCCGCTGCTGTTGATGCCCGAGGAGGCGCGGCTTCTGGCTGAGATCGGCGCTGTGACCCTGGTCAGCGCCCCGAGCCCGGATCCCCGCGAACACAGCCTGGTAAGCGGGGCGGGCTGGGGGCGCGAATTCGACTTGCGGGAGAAGAAGATGGAGACCTGGACTCCGGGACCCTGAGTGGAGAAGGGGTCTAGGAGTCATGGATTCTGGGATAACATGGGCGTGGCAGACTGGGATCCTCAGGTTCATGCCCTGAGGTGGGAAGGATCAGGGAGTCAGGGTTCCTGGCTCTCTCTGGGAGGTCGTACCTGTTTCCTGAGGTTGCAGCTAAGTTTACTTCTCAGGCTGTGGCATCCTACAAGCGCCATCAAGAGCAGGGTTTCCAGGAGCAAAGCGCCCTGGCAGCTGAGGCCCGTGAGACCCGTCGTCAGGAGCTCTTAGGGAAGATCGCCGAGGGCCAGGCTGCTAAGAAACAGAAGCTGCAACAGGATTCAGCGACCAGCGAGAGCCAGGAGGCCAGTGGGAACCAAGCGGCTGGAGAGAATGGGGCCCGTGCTAGCCAGGCTTCTGAAGAACAGGAGGAAGCAGGTGAGGATGGGAGGTGGAGACCAGGGGCTAGGGGAAGGGGGCGAGAGAACTTTTGGGAGTTTTGGCTGGGACTTTAGGGCCCGGACTCCCTTGGGGATGGGAAGACTTTGTGTCTTGGAGTCACCCAAGTCTTGGGTTTATCTCCCCCAGGCTCCTCCTCTCCCCAACCAGGGCCTTCAGATGGGGTGGCCCCCTTGCCCAGGTCTGCTATGCTCGTCCAGCTAGCCACTGCTAGGCCTCGACCCATCAAGGCTAGGCCCCTGGATTGGCGTGTTCAGTCCAAGGACTGGCCCCATGCTGGCCGTCCAGTCCATGAGCTGCGCTACAGCATCTACAGAGACCTGTGGGAGCGAGGCTTCTTCCTCAGTGCAGCCGGCAAATTTGGGGGCGACTTCCTGGTCTATCCTGGTGAGTTTGGGTTGGGACCTCTGGTTGCTGCCCCTTTCTTCACAATCCCACCACATTCTGCATTTTTCCTTTGACTCATTTTCTCAACTTCTGAAATACATGGAAGGACAGGCAACACTTGGGAACCCAAGCTTATTTGGAGAGCAGTATAGTACATTTTATTAACACTTCCTTTCATCTGGAAGATTCAGTTAGAAATACTTTGATATGTATACTAAACATATAAGAAATATTCATTGCAGGATTCCTTACAGTATTCAAAAGTTAGATAACAACCAGAATCTTAGTGGTTGAACATCACTGTTAGCTGTCAGAGAAACCGTTAGTTGTCAGGTTGGTATAGGTCCATGTACATTTATTTTTAAAATGACCAAAGGGAGAGAAAAAGAATAGCTTGTAGAAAAATGTGTATAGTAAAAAGTAAATCATATTTTATATTGTTATGCAGTTATATACACATTATTTAAGTAGTCTTAAAAATTGTGATTCAAGTAAAAGAATACGAAAGGAACTTATAATAAAATGGAATACTAAGTAGACTAAGAGAACCCCATCAAAAAAGTAGAGAAAGGCGTGAAAGGATGTACGCCAGCCGAACTAAATGGTTACCTCTGAAAGGGGATTAGCATCAGATATAGCTAAAGGGACTTTTTTTAAAAGATTTTATTTATTTATTTTTAGATGGGAAGGGAGGGAGAGAGGAAGAGAAACATAGATGTGCAAGAGATACACTTTGCCTCTCGCAGCATGCCCTCAGCAGGGTACCTAGCCTGCAATCTAGTCACATGCCCTGACTGGGAATCAAACTGGTGACATTTCAGTTTGCAGACGAGCACTTAATCCACTGAGTCACAGCAGCCAGGGGTAGTAAAGGAACTTGTGAGGAATCAGTTAACATGAATTTGTAGTAAGGATGTCTTGACTGCGTAACTAAAAGTTTAAAAAAAAATTTGCAGACAATCACCCTTTTTATTTCCCCTAAGAATATGAAAAGATAGAGCTATCTGAAAAGTAGTCAGAGCTTAATTGTTGATTAGAAACTGTCCACTAAGTCTTCTGCAGGTGAGGTGAGAGTCTTAGCACTGGGCAATGTATATAGGTGGACTTGAGTGCTGCTACACTTCTATACTCCTTGAGAAAAATTTGAAGAAGACAAATTTCTGAGCCTAAGGATATCTGTTTTAAAATACTCACAGTGATTGCTAAAATGATTCCCTTTCTCCTCCCTGTGGGTAGTCTAATGTCTTCCAGCCTGTGTTATTGGAATTGCTGCATGCCTCTCTCCCTTACCCAGGTGACCCGCTCCGTTTCCATGCCCACTACATTGCCCAGTGCTGGGCTCCCGGGGATCCCATCCCCCTCCAGGACCTGGTTTCTGCTGGCCGCCTCGGAACCAGTGTCAGAAAGACATTGCTCCTCTGTTCTCCGCAGTCTGATGGTAAGGTGGTCTACACCTCCCTGCAGTGGGCCAGCCTGCAGTGAACTCCAGAGACCTATGGGGTGTGGGCGTGTCTGTGGTAAGAGCCTTTCTAGATGGTCCCAAGTTCATCTCTGTGTGGAAGGATAGGACACCTTCTGACCTCTCCCTAGGGTTAGTTTTTGACTGCAAATTTATAAACACTACATTCTTTTTATTCCCCTCCCTGTTTCAAAGCACTTATTGGCTGTATTGTTTTTGTAGTTACCTATTTCCAAACTGTGAACTTCTTGAGAGTGAAGACTGGGTTTGATTCATCTCTATTTTCTACAGGGCTTAGATCCCAAGAGGTTTCAATAAACTTGTTGAATAAATGTGGCACTTGTGATTTGAATCCTTAGGACAGTCCTGGGAAATGTGGCCATTTTCATCTGCTTATACAGATGAGGAAAAGCCTAGAGGAGGGGAAATGATTTGTCTAAGGTCACACAGTAAGGAGCAGGGGTAGGATTTAGAACCTGATCTTTGTGACTCTGAATGAAGCCTGAGCCATTCCCAGTGTTAGACTTCCTTTTGGAAAGATTTTCATGAAATATTTCAGATGCATACAAGGATATAGATGAAAATAACACACGAACAGCCCTGGCTGGTATAGCTCAGTGGATTGAGTGCCAGACTGTGAACCAAAGGGTTGCCAGTTCGACTCTCAGTCAGGGCACATGCTTGGGTTGCAGGCCAGGCCCCCAATGGGGGCCACATGAGAGGTAACCACACATCCATGTTTCTCTCCCTCTCTTTCTCCCTCCCTTCCCCTCTCTAAAAATAAATAAATGAAATCTTAAAAAAAACAACACATGAACAGAAGAAGGAGGTAAGCATTGCTGTATTGAGAACAGGAATTTGGAGTGGGGAGGGGAATGTCAGGAAGTGCTCTTGGGCCTTCTGGAATATTGGTGTTGTTCTTTTTCTTGGCCTGATAGGTATTTATACAGGTGTTTGAAAATTATTTTTTATACTGTACATTTATGTTCTAGATCTTTTTTTATGTGTGTATCATATTCCATAATTTTTTACAAAAGCTAAAACACATAGGTATAAAATATGCATTTATAAAATGATCCCTATATCTATCTTTCTGCTTAAGAAATTACTAGAACATTATCAGTACCAACTTTTAATATTTATACATATATTGAAACAATGTGTAGTTAGGACTAACCGCTGTCTGACTAATACTATTCTTTGTGTCTCTATGGTAATTGGCTTGTAAATATACTCTCTAACCTCTTTCCTCTCTACAACAAAGTAAAGATCCTCATTAAAAACTATTGTGAGAGTATCCACATGCCAAAAAAACAAAAACAAAAGACCTAGACACAGACCCTTACCCTCTGACAAAAAAAAATTACCTCCAAATTCATTGTAGACCTAAATGTAAAATCAAAGCTCTAACAGTATAAAACTCCTACGATATAACCTAGATGACCTAGGGTTTGGCAATGACATTTTAGATGCAACACCAAGGGCATGATCCATGAAAGAAAGAATTGATAAGATAGGCTATGTTAAAATGAAAAACTTGTAGAAAATATTGCAAAAGACATATCTGATAGAGGACTATTGTCCAAAATATACAGAGAACTCTTAAAACTCAACGATAAAAAAATAAAGACCATGATTTAAAAAATGGGCCAAAAACCTTGACACCTTGTGAAAGAAAATAGAGATAGCAAATCAGCCAATGCAGATTCTTCACATCGTGTCCTCATGAAAATGCAAATTAACAATGACATACCACTACACACGTATTAGGATGGCCAAAATACAGGACACTACCAACACCAAATGCTGCTGTGAATGTGGAACAACAGGAACTCTCATTCATTGCTGGTGGGAATGCAAATGGTACAGTCACTTTGGAAGACAGTTTGGCAATTTATGACAACTAAATTACTTTTTGCTTCTTGGTATTAACCCAAGGAGTTGAAAACTTAGGCCCCCACAAAAATCTGCACCCATGCTTATAGCAGCTTTATTCATAATTGCCAAACTTTGCAAGCAACTAAGATGTTTGTCAGTTAGTGAATGAATAAAGTATAGTCCATCCTCACAATGGAATATTATTCAGCAGTAAAAAGAAATGAGCTTTCAAGCCATGAAAAGACATGGAGGAACCATAAATGCATATTTCTAAGTGGAAAAAGTCAATTTGAAAAGGCTACATACTATATGATTCCAATAATATGACATTCTGGGAAAGGCAAAACTATGGAGGTAGTGAAAAGATGAGTGGTTTTCAGGTGTTAGTGGGGAAGGAGGGATGAATTGGTGGAGCACAGGATTTTTAGGGCAGTGAAAATACTATGTATGACATCATGATGGCGGATACATGTTATATATTTGTGCAAACCTATAGAATGTACAACACTAAGTGAACTGTAATGTAAATTATGGACTTTGGTGATTACAGTGTGTCAATGTCTTTAAAAAATATATTGTGACTGGTGTCCCCACATCCAATCAGTCACTATAGGCACTACTTTCCAAAACTGGAGGCCTAGAATTTAACCACCTCATTCACCTTTACTACCAACATGTTGCCAAAAGCCAGGACATCACTCACTTGGATTATTGCAGCAACTTCCTAATATGTTTCCTTGACTTCCACTGTTGCCCCTCTATTGTCTGTTTCCAACAGAAGAGCTGGTATAATCAGGTTAAAAGGTAGGTCATACCATGTCACTCTTCTCTTTATAACTTTCCAATGAGCCCTGGTGGGTCTGGCTCAGTGGATTGAGTGCCAGCCTGTGAACCAAAGGGTCATGGGTTTGATTCCCAGTTGGCACATGCCTGAGTTGCTGACTAGGTCCACAGTTGGGGGTGCACAAGAGGCAACCACACATTGATGTTTCCCTCCCTCCGTTCCCCTCTCTTGAAGTAAATAAATAAAATAAAATAAAAGTGAAATTAAAAAAAAAACCTTTCCAATCATTTCCATCTCGGCAAAGGCCCCATGTTGCAGGTTTCTCTTTAACTGACCCCATCCATCCTTCTCTGTGCTTATGCTGCAGCTGCCACACTGGCCTCAACAGCATGCTCCCATTTCACTGTTTTTGCAAACTAACCTGGAATGTTTTCCCCCTGGATGGTCACACGGTCTTGTCCCTCCCTCAGTGTAGGCTGGTCTTTCCTTCAATGTAACACCTTAGGCCTTCCATGGTCACTCTACCTTAAAATTTAACACACCCTGCATCCCCCTTCTTGACATATTTGCCTTACTACTTATCACTATTGTGATTTATAATGAGAAATACATATTTGGTCTTCATCCATTTCAGGAACAGAGCTCCAAAATCCTTGGAATTTCTAAAAGTGCTAGGATCAATAAAGGTGTTTGGATATTCATAATAAACCCTTTAACCATACCTAAGTAAATTAAATGATTTTTTAAATATACCTAAGGATGGGATCTGGTTGCTAGAGGAACCAATGATTTGATTAGAGGGTTGGAACTTTAAATGTACCCACTTCACCTAGGGGAGAGGGGCTGGAGATTGAGTTTAGCCAACAATTGCCAATGATTTAATTAAATCACTGGGTTGGAGGACATGGAGATTTGGCGAGAGGGTATGGATACTTCCTGCCCTTTCCCCATACCTTGCCCTAGTCAGGACAAATGAATTATATTCTTTCATATTTAACCAGGGATCAGGTGAGTAAAATGTTACTGAGTTCTATGAGCCATTCTAGCAAATTAAACCCAAGGAGAGGTTTGTGGGAACTTCTGATCTATAGATGATGCATATGGTTATTCATACATTTAATAATGTATTTTTATTTTTTTGGCAAATTATTCATACAATCTGAAGAGAAACCAGAGTATACATTTAACAATTTATTGATAACCATATGTTGAACCTATGCTAAATTGCTGATAAGTAGAAAAGATGTGGTTACTGCACTCCTGTAACCTTTTTGTCTGAGAATCTGTCAACAAAAAAACCAGAAACAGTCCTGGCTGGTGTGTCTCACTGGATTGAACACCAGCCTGCAAACTGAAAGGCTATCAGTTTGATTCCCAGATAGGGCACATGCCTGGGTTGAGGACCAGGTCCCCTATGTGAGAGGCAACCAACTGATGTTTCTCTCCCTCTCTCCCTCCCTTTGTCTCTCTCTAAAAGAATAAGTAAATAAAATGAGAAGCAAAACCAAAAATAAATTACAAAACAAAACAAAACATGACTCATGCAGAGATGGCAAGAAGGTGGGAGGATGGATGAAACAACCATCTCTATAACAGTCCAAAAGGGCCAGGACTTGATTAGAAACTGACAGCTTCTTTAATTTTTGCCGCTGGTTCCATTTTAAGACCAACAAGAGAAAGCCAAATGCCCTCCCTTCACCTATCAAACAGGATGCCTGAAATTAGCCCACCTCCAGGAGCCTCCCAGGCCAACAGCCTCCAATGAGGGCACACCTAAAGCCAATACCTTTTCTTCCACTATAAAACTGCCTGTCTTGAAGTCTCTGCCAAAATTTGAGTGACTGACGCTCTCACTCTGCATAAACAGCCTTTGCTTTTTTCATTTATTTCCACACTGTGTAATCTTGGGTAGGTTCTGTAATCATATTTTGGTGCCTCAGTACTGTCTCTGAGAAACAGGATTAATAATAGTATTGGTACTCCTTAAAGAAGGAGGATAACTTCTCTCAGAGTACTCTTTAAGTATGTATTGAGGATTAAATAAATTAATACAAGTAAAATTCTTAGAACAGTACCTCTTACATAGTAAGAAATGCCACCTGTTGTTATTTTTAGTGATAGAAATCATGGGTTATGCCCTAGCTGGTGTGGCTCAGTGGATTGAGCACCTGTCTGCAAACCAAAGGGTTGCCAGTTTGATTCCTAGTCAGGGCACATGCCTGGGTTTCAGGCCAGGTCTCGGGGGTCAGGGGGTTGTGCACAAGGGGCAACTACACATTGATATTTCCTTCCCTTTTTTTCTCTATCCCTCTCTCTCTAAAAATAAATAAATAAAAATCTTAAAAAAAAAAAAAAAGAAATCATAGGTCATAAGAATTAAAAAACCCAGAAGGCCCTGGCTAGATACCATATTTTTAGGACTAAGACTCACCGGACTGTAAGATGCACCTAGGTTTTACAGGAGGAAAATAGGAAAAAATTTTTTTGAAGCAAAAAATGTGGTAAAATATTTAATAACCTGTGACTCTGCTCCACCACCGCCCCCCACCCACAGAGAGCCAGGTAAGGTACATTTGGACTATAAGACACACCCCCATTTCATCCCAAATTTGGGGGGGGAGTGCATCTTATAGTCTGAAAAATACAGTAGTTCAGTTGGTTAGAGCATCTTCCCAATATGCTAAGGTTTCTGGTTCAATCCCTGGTCAGAGCATGTACAAGAAACAGCCAATGAATGCATCAGTAAGTAGAACAAATCGGTGTTTCTCTCACTTTCCCTCTCTTACTCTCAAGAAAAAATCAATTGAAAAAAACCCCAGATGAAGCGCTTAGCCCAAAGCCTAGCATATTTAAAGTGCTCATTAAACATGATCTAACAATAATTAGTGAAGCCCTCGGTGTGAATGGGATTCCTCTAGAGAGGAAAGGACCAAAGGTCCTAGGGGCTGACTAAGGGTAAGATGTTGACAAAGCACATCAAAAACTAAATTCTTCCAGGTGACAAATGGCGCCATGGTGGTTCAGAATATATAGCAAAAGGTTTCACAACATTTTCCCTGTTCTGGGAACGAACCTCAGAATATAAACTGCTGTTTTTGATAAAGCGGCAGAAAGCCTTCTTACCCTTGAGGCTCAAGTATTAAAAAGAAAAAAAGTCATCTACTTATAACACTCTGGACCATCCTATCCGAAGTATCAACTCCCTCAGTCATTATCTGTAACTAATTTTCTTCGTGGCACCCCAACCGGAAGTGATTTACTTCCTTCAACTTATTATTTTTTACTGTTCCCCTAAGACTCTAAGCTCCGTGAGTAGATGGGCTGTTTTATTCACGGCTATATGTCACCGTGTGGAACAATTCCTCGTGCTGCTGAATAAATAAATTAACGGAGGCCCACGTTAAGGGAGGGAGACTGTCCCCAGAGGTAGCCAGAGCCACTAGGTGATAAACATTCCAGGAATGTATGGATTTCTACCCAGATCTTTTTTCCCCTTCTCTGCAAAAAGCAAGGCAGGCGAAAGTGGAATCCTGTCAGAATGTCAAGCTCTGGTGTGTCTCCTCAGGCAAGTCACACAACAACTCCGTGAATCCTCGCTGTCACTCCTCAGATTTGTAGCCGGGGATGAAAAGGACGGGCTGGCTTCTGGCTATGCTTCGGAGTGAGGTTACTCTGACAGGAAAAACGACCACTTCATTATTCAGACTCCAAGGAGCAGCTTCTGGAAGAGCTTATGAGATCACGAAGCTCCAGCCCTCTGGGGGTCTTTTCACAGAAGGCAGCCGGCTGAAGTCCAGAGAAGGTGGAAGTAACGTTTCCAACACTATACCCGACTTGGAGGCTAGTTCCTGGACTTCAGTCGCCACTCAGGGGGCGAAGAGGGTCCCACTTCTCTCGTCATCCCTGCTCCGTCTCACGTCAGGGCGAGCGGAGATAGCCCTGGCTTAGCAAACACCGCTCCCGCCCAGCATCTCGCCTCCACAGTTTTTCCGCCGGCAACGCCTCTTCTGATTGGTGCAGGTAGGCGCACTGCGTGATGACGTAAAGGGAGACAGCGTTTCTATAAGAGCGCGGCCGGGGCGTGTGCGCTCCTTTTTCTCAGTTTTTTGGAGCCGCGAGTAGGTAGGTACTTTACTCTGATTTCTAGTTCGAGCTTGGGTTGTAGGGTCCTACTGGCCTTCCAAGTTTTGATAAGGACGGTGACCAGGTTGGGGGTGAGAGGAGAGTGGTTGGACAAGACAGCTGGCTACACGTTTGTTGGGCGATTCCGCTTATGAAAGCGTTAGGGAAGGTTCTCGCGAGATCTTTCCTGGGCGACCCGGGAATCAAGCGTAGTTGTGGGACTGCGCAGGCGCCGCCTGCGTTCCTCACGCTCAGCTTTTGTTTCTGCGCAGGCGGGCGAGCGGAGTCAACATGCCGGTAGCCCGCAGCTGGGTTTGTCGCAAAACCTATGTGACCCCGCGGAGACCCTTCGAGAAATCCCGCCTTGACCAAGAGCTGAAGCTGATCGGTGAGTCGCCAAGGCAAGGGGGTTTGGCTTTCGGGTCGGGGGGAAGCTAGCACGTGTGTGAAGCCGGCCACGTGCTCCATCTCTTCAAAGTTCTCTGGTGTTTCCCCCCTCCCTGTTCCCCAAATTCAGAATTATTAGTGGTTTAGGAAGATTTTCTGTATCCCGAAGCCACTTTTCACTACTCCGCGGGATAATCTGTTACCTTGTCGACTCCCGCCATCCCTCGTCTTCCCCCCTTTTTTTTTCTTTCTGTAGGAGAGTATGGGCTCCGGAACAAACGTGAGGTCTGGAGGGTCAAATTTACCCTGGCCAAGATCCGTAAGGCTGCTCGGGAGCTGCTGACACTGGACGAGAAAGACCCACGGCGTCTGTTTGAAGGTATGTGTGGGAGCCCACAGGAAAAAAATCAGGTGCAGGGCTGCTGCGGTTTTAGGCCAGCTTAGTCCGGTGATCAGAAGTGTTAAAGCAGAGCCAGCTTTTTTTTTTTTTTTTTTTTAAGATTTTATTTATTTATCTTTAGAGGGGAAGGGAAGGAGAGAGGGAGAGAAATATCAATGTATGGTTGCCTCTCATGCATCCCCCGCTGGGAACTGGCCTGCAACCCAGGCTTGTGCCCTGACTGGGAATTGAACGGCGGTTCTTTGGTTCGCAGGCCCGCGCTCACCCCACTGAGCCACACCAGCCAGGGCAGAGCCAGATTTTTAACTTGGCTTTTGGTGGGAATTGTGGGGTAGGAAAAGTGGGATTTGGGTGTGAATTTTGTTTTACCTAAGAATTGCAACTTAATTTATTTTGTATTAGACTAATAATGCCACCTAAGCTTGGGCACCTGGCTACAGCTGTTTGTAATGTAACAACATGGTTCTGCTGGTGGTGGTAATAGTGAAATTTCCGAAATATCTGATGGTGATTGCAGGGTAGGAACTTGGCTGTGTACATTTGCCAGTTTTAGTAAGGTGGTCAGGACATTAGGTAATATTTAGCAAACGCCTGGATAGGAGAGGGAGAAGGCTTGTGGATGTCACCGGGAAGAACATCCTCTTGAAAGGTCTTGCATTTCTACTCTGAGATGGGAAGTTAATGGAAGATTGACGTGACTGCACTCAAATTTTAATAGTTCTCAGAGTGTAAGATGGCAATAATATTAAAATAGCTGATACTTTATAAGGACGAAGTACCTTTTTTAAAAAAATATTTTTTATTTATTTTTAGAGAGAGGGGAAGTGAAGGAGAAAGAGTGGGAGAGAAACATCAATGTGAGGTTGCCTCTCATGTGTCCCCTACTGGGGACCTGGCCTGCAACCCAGGCATGTGCCCTGACTGGGAATCTAACTGGCAACCCTTTGCTTCACAGGCCCGTGCTCAATCCACTGAGCTATACCAGCCAGGGCTCTAAGTACCTTTTTCTAAGCTGTTCAAATACATTATTTAACCTGTGTGGCAGAATTCTAGAGGTGGCAATTGATATTTTTCTTACAGAACAACAGGCCTCCCACCCTAGTGAGACTGGAGCACAGATTCCTAGAGGAACTCAGTGATGGGGATAGAAGGAGATGATTTTAGAGGACGTTTTTAAAAAAGCAACCAAAAGTAAAGAAATAAACAAATTGGATGCCTAAGTTGGTCGGTGTGTCTTACCTTTGTATTCCGGTTGTTGAAGAGCTGTATATATAGATTGAAACAGACTGAAATCTGCCTGTAGATGGTTCTGTAACTTGTATATTTTTATTAGGATAAAATTTGCACACCATAAAATTTACTTAAAGCATCTTGTTTTTGGTTACCTTGGGCTCCCTCACAGCTGTAATTTTTATTTTTAAGTTAAAATTTCTTTTAGGTCTGACTGGTATGGCACAGTGGATTTGGGTGCAGGCCTGCAAACTGAAAGGTTGCTGGTTCAGTTCCCAGTCAGGGCACATACCTGGGTTGCAGACCAGGTGCCCAGTTTGGGGCGTGAGAGAGGTAACCGATTAATGTTTCTCTCATGTATCAATGTTTTTCTCCCTTCCCCTCTCCCCTTTCTCCACTCTTTAAAAATAAAGAAATAAAACCTTAAATTTTTTTTATGAGACTGATTTTAGAGAGGAAGAGAGAAAGAGAAAGAAACATTATTTTGTCAGTCCATTTATTTGTGCATTCATTGCTTGCTGACCGGGGATCAACCTGCAGCCTTAGCGTATCAGAACAGCACTCTAACCAGCTGAGCTGCTCTGTTATGGCTCCAGGTATCATCTTGATACTGCTTTTGGCATGAGGTCAGGGAATCTTGATTTATGAGAAGCAGGAGAGGCTGGGAATCAGGCCTACCTTCCTTTCATACATGACGTTTCTCTTAATTTTCAGTCGGGGTAACTAGTATGATTTTTCTCCCATCCCGTGACTATAGAAGTGCTTTTAGACTTGAGCCCCTGCTGTTATCCATGAGAATGGTCACCTACATTAGGGGTTATAAAGGGTGGAGC
The DNA here is from genome assembly GCA_004027735.1 of Carollia perspicillata. Classification (NCBI taxonomy): domain Eukaryota; kingdom Metazoa; phylum Chordata; class Mammalia; order Chiroptera; family Phyllostomidae; genus Carollia; species Carollia perspicillata. The sequence goes on from PVKM010017297.1 coordinate 19,832, forward strand.
TTTTTTAACCATCACAAATTTATTGCACTTAAATCTGCCTCAGGCTCATCATGCATGTTAGAACTTTTCATTCTGATCCTTAATGTTAGTTCATAAACCCTTTGACCATTTCATGAAAGTCCCAGAATCCCCATGGACACTGATATTGGGTGGGACTTAATCCCAGAGGTTGTAGGGAACAGGCCACAGATGGTTCTAGTTGCAGGATTCTCTAAAGATTGTCACAGTGAGACTTACTCAAGCCTGATTTTAGATGACAGTCACATGGCAAGGAGGTGATCGGCAGGTGTCCAAAGCTTGTGGTTTTCTAGGGCAGAAATGGAAGTTGCAAGGAGAAGGCAGCATTTCACCTTCTAGTAAACTAGCCAGTATAAGCCGCAGGACAAGGGAGGCGGAGCCTGGGACCCCCACCACAGGAGGTGTTCCTCACTGGAATTGCCCCACCTGGTTTCAGATCTAGCCTTCCCACTAAGGTGTGTGCCTGGGCAAGAAGCTTCCCTGAGTCATCTGTTGAAAAGACATTAACACTAGCACTGGCTAACATTTGGTTGGCGGTTCATTCAGGCACTGACCAGTAGAAACTCCATCCACACAGATCAGGAGCTGACACTTCAGTGCTTGTCTCCTGCTGTAAATCACGGGCCCCTTTGGCACTTAAGTGCTCACAAAGTTAGCAGGCTTTCCTTCATGCTTTCCCTGGGGGTGAGGAAGCATTCAGTTTCTGTGGGTCCATTGTTTATGGAGCATCCTTGAAATTGGTGGTTTTGCTATAACATAGTAAGAACCACTGAAAAGGCGAAACTGTCCTTCCTAAGGACAAAAGTTCTGGGCTGTTCCCCATTGTAAATGTGCTAATTAGCTGTGAGCCTGTGTGGGGAAACTGGTTGGGCTTTCTTAACTCCCAAATGTTAGCTCCTATGCCCCATGCTTTGTCATGGGAGCCATAGGTTAATAACGGCAGCCCTTAGTCTTGCAGGCGAATGCTAAGCCCTTTTGCAGGGATCATCTCAGTTTTTCTTCATGACAGCTGAGGAAGGCTCTCCTTTTTTAGATGAGAGCACAGGTGTATGCAGTCACCTGCCCTCCCTGGTGAGATGGGTGTAGCCATAGGACCTGCCTTAGGGTTGTGTAGAGTGTCACATGAGTCACATGATGGCTCGTACATTGAGTCCTTTGTCAGAATTAGCTCCTGCTTCCCACAAGTGTCCACAGTGTGGAGCTGTTGAGGTGGAGGACTTGAACCCAGCAGGTGTGAGGTCAGCCAGAAGAACCCTGGCTCGTGTTCCATCCCTGTGCCCCCTCCCCTCAGGCAATGCCCTGCTGCGGCGCCTTGTGCGCATTGGGGTGCTGGACGAGGGCAAGATGAAGCTGGATTATATCCTGGGCCTGAAGATTGAGGATTTCTTGGAGAGGCGCCTGCAGACCCAGGTCTTCAAGCTGGGCCTGGCCAAGTCCATCCACCACGCTCGCGTGCTCATCCGCCAGCGGCACATCAGGTACCGCCTCTGGTGGGCTCCTTCAGTCCTGCGCACCACCCCCTCCCTTCTGAAGGTTGCTCTCATTATGCCTGCTGTTCCTGTCTCCTGTGCAGCCCTTGGAGGTGACACAGGTGTGAGCTCACCCTGAGGGTACAGATTGACCCCTACAAACAAACAGCTCGTGGGAGGCTGGGGGCCACCTCACCACCCCCCATAGCCCAGCGCAAGGGTCACTGCGGCTTGAGCCGTACACCTTGCGAAGGCCTCTGCCAGGCATGCAGGCAGCTGGACAGGTAATAGCTCTGGTGTCCCCCAGTTGAGAGAGAGGAGTCATTGGCCCTCGGCCAGCTTGGGTGGCCTCAGCTGTGCACGGGGCCTGCTTGTGAAGTCATTCCAGACCTGATCCTATTGCATTCTTGCACTGTGGGCGTTAACTTGGCAAATTGGCCACACTTCAGGGTCTGCCGCAGCGCAGATGCTGGCTCAGGGTGGTGTGGTGAAGAGACAGGCAGGGCTGGTGGGTCTTTATCTGGGTAGTGGCTGCCCTTTCTGTAAATTGGGCACCATTTGGGGGAAAGCTGTGCCATACGGCTCAGGATGTTTGTGCACGGAATTGGTGCCTCAGCCTTCTCCTAGCCCTGCGATCCATGGGTGAGAGTCTGTCATGTTTCTTACTGGAAACGACTTCATAGAACTTAGCCGTGGGCCGCTGCTTCCAGGACAGTGACCCTGCAGGATAACGAAACTGGGCGTCTGGCACAATTTTGAATGTTTGAAAGCGAGATCTGGAATTGACATTGCCACCTCACCTCATTCTCTTTGTGGCCTTGCGTGGTTACTTCTGAATCTCCCTCCACTCTGTAAAGTGTAAAGTGAGTGGAGTATGTCTCACAAAGTACTGTGTGGACTAGATGGAGGGATTACATGGACGCCAGAGGCCGTGGGATCAGGAGGCCCTGTCGGTGTTGCTACGTGAGTGCGGCTGTGGTGCCAGCCCTGTGCGAGCGAGAGGAGAGGGGTGTCTTGTCCAGGGTGGGGTCCTGCTCCCCCCTTGACCCGCTCTCCCCCCTCCAGGGTCCGCAAGCAGGTGGTGAACATCCCATCCTTCATTGTCCGCCTGGACTCCCAGAAGCACATTGACTTCTCTCTCCGGTCCCCGTACGGGGGTGGCCGCCCAGGCCGAGTGAAGAGGAAGAACGCCAAGAAGGGCCAGGGTGGGGCTGGAGCCGGTGATGATGAGGAGGAGGATTAAGCCCCCCTTCCACCCCTGGACTGGTGGAGTGTCTGGTTTTCCAGGTGGATAATAAAACAGATCAACACTTCGGAACTGGTGCATCTCTTTATTGGTGCGTCTCTTACCCTCCCAGCTCTGAGCACACCATCTGTGTCGTAGGGAGAAATGCAAGCTGGGATCTTGATCAGGTTACCTGGAGCTAGTTCACTCACCTGTCAGTGGTTCTTCCTGCATGTTAGGCTGGTTTGGTCAGGTCCTTGTGGGCTTTTTAAAAACTTTTTTTTTTAGTGTTTCTGGTGTACCACATACTTTAACATCTACGTACACTACAAAATGATCACCTGTGAGAGTTTAGTTACAATCATCAAGAAATTGGGAGTGCTTCACCATCTGTGTCATCTTGCTCAGAGGTCGTGCTGGTCTGTGTCTGTCCACTTTGAGACTGCTGAAGCCATCACTGTCAGGTACTGTGACTACCTGTGGGGCTGCGCTAGTGAACAGCATTCACATGCCATTGACATCACAGCAGGGCGGCCAAGGCTATAATGAAGGTTCTTTTGAGTCAAAACCACGTGACATTATTGACAAAACATCTTTTTTAATTTCAGTTCAGTTTGAAGAAAAGCCATCTGAACAAATTAAAAATTTTTAAAAAAGGAAGCTCTGAAAACTGAACACTGATTTTCAGGTAGAGGAAGTAGCAAGGGGAAGTCAGTGTCGGCACCCATCTCCATCCCTTTGCCTAACCTGTATGAAGAGAAGTCGGGGTGACCCGAGGGGGTGGGGAGGTGCTGGGAACTGAGAGCTGATCCCATCCACGTAGGTTACTGGGGGTTTATTGTGTTGTTTTTTAGCGGGAAAGGGAGAGGGGAATGGGATAAATGTCACCCTGACCAGAATGGGACCCTCAACTGAGGCATGGGCTGTGATCAGGAATCAACTGGCCACCTTTAACTATGCCCAACCAATTGCGTCACACTGGTCAGGGTAGCTGGTTAATTTAATTGGTGGCAGCGATGGACAAGATCAACAGGCCCATTTCAGTTTGTTGGAGGGTGGCTGATGGGCAGATCCCAGTTCTGTGCCTTACGATGTGAGGTGGGGAGTGGGTTAGTGGCCTGTGAAAGGCACCCCTCCCCGGTTTGGAGAAGGAAGACACTGGGTGGTCAGGAGGGAGCAGGCTTCCTTCTCATTGCTGAGAAGCCGCATCAGGCAGGGGAGGAAGGGGCTGGCTCAGGAAACGAGAAGTATGGAATTGAGCAACCCTCAGCTGCTGCAGCCACCTCGCACGCTGTAGTGGGTCCCTTTGTGTCTGGGGACTTTCAGGCTCTGAGGTCAGTGGAGTGCCCAGCTTCGCAGTGACAGCTGTGGCTCCCTGGGGCTGGGTTGCAGGCCCGCCCTCAGACCAAGGTTGTCATGTTCTAATTCTGGCCTTGCAGTTCCAAGGGATTCTTGCAGTCAGCGGGGTCCCTTTGGTGGGGACGTAGATCAGCTGTGTGATGATGGAATTCCGGAAGCAATCGACTTCCAAGGCCCCAGAGCTGCTGGGGGCCCTTGTCAGGTCTGCAGCCTGGCAGGGGCCACTACTGAGTGTCCTTGGGGGCAGCTCCTGTGCCTTCCAGGGTCCCTGCAAGCTTCCTCTCGGGAGTGTGGGGTTGGGATCCTTTCTGGGCTAGTGGACGGCCAGAGCAGCGTACACACTGGGCTCGTCAGGGGGTGCACTTGTCTCCTGTCTGAGGGCCAAGTGGTTCAGCTGGGCATAGGTCACATCCTGGGGGTCTTCAGATGTGGCAGCCTGTGGTGGGGCAGAACAAAGACATGCTTGGGGTGGGGGACGCCTTAGGCTGGGGAGGAAAGGACACAGTCCTGGGGGCCTTGGTCATCACTGCCAGAGACAGTGAGCAGGGTGGTCTTCTTGGTTCTACTCTTGTTCTCTGTTCCTGTCAGTCACTGGATCTTCGGGGGTCTAGGGGGGACAGGGTGTGGTGTGGAAAGCTTGGCAGTGTGGGTCTGGTGCTGGGGAGATAGGACCTGGGCACGGAGCCATCACCACGGGCGGACAGACCGCGCTGCAGCTGTCTGTGGCTCTTTGGGGCTGAGTGAGCCCGCCGTGGTGGACAGATCATGTCGTCACCCCGTGTGGGTCCCAGGCTCAACTGGAGAGAATGCACACAGCGAGGGCTGAGTGAGCCTATAGGACCCTTTGTGTGGGGTTCTGGAGCGCCGCTCAGCAGGCCTAGGGCCTGCATTTCAGCCCCTTGGCAAGGCTCCCACGGCTTGCGCCCGATCTCTAGCGCTGCTGTCGCCATGCCACCGGAGCAGCGGCCAGCGGAGGAGAGGGAGGAGGGCAAGGAGGGTGTAGTGTAGCAGAGGCTCAGAGTGGGTGCTTCCAGAAGTGAGAGGCGGCCCAGAGTCGAGTGGGTTGAGGGAGACGTGCGCACGGAATTTGGTGTGTGGACAAGGGTGTGTGGGCTCCCTGCTCAGAGCCAGACGGAGCTCACCTGACTGTCCAGCTGTCTGTCCTCCTCAGGCTGCGTGTCTTTTACAACAGCATCTGTTGGGGACAGAACAAGGCGATCTCATCTCTTGCCAAGATTCCCTAACACCTCACTCAGCAGAGGCCCAGGTAGGATTACTGATGTGGCAACGGTCACAGAGTGTCAGCTTTGTGCTGCATCACAGCCAAGCCCAGAACAATTTCCAGCCACTCTCGGGTCTCCCCAGCCCACCCCGGTTCTCTGGGCCTGTCTCCTCCCCCGAGACTCCCCGTCCAAGTTTCCTTACACAAGTTCTCTTCCTGGACGTCAGCAGCTGGGCTGGAGCTGGGGGAGGAGACAGAGTGTTAGGGGGCTAAGGTGGGGGCCCAGACGGGTGGGGCTCGGGGTCTTTGGGAGAGGGCTCACCTCTTCTGCAGGCCTCTGTCCTCGTGTTCTGATGCCGCCGCCACTGCAGGAAGGTGGGGTCAGCTTCCAGCGCCCCCCTAAGACCCTCCCCTGGGGCAGGGCTAAGACCTGCAGAGGACTTAACAACTGAGATCATAATCCCCCGCCCACTTCCATGTAGAGAAATCGCAATTCTGGATGAGGAAGAACAAATTTTGCTTATGTTTTCAAACATTTCATAAGTTTGGAAAAGCCAAAAGAATACTCAAAGATCCTTACATGTACACGCTCACTTAATCTCTTTAGGTTTTTTCCCATTGGGAAAGGCTGGAGTTTTTCTTTGTTGACCTTCCTGACTATCTGGTTTAGTTTTGGCTGGCTCCTAAGCCCTCTACCTTCTGTGGCCCAGGTCACCCGGTTTCCTACTCACTCGATGTCCTGTCTTTGTTGTGACGCCGGTGTCGGTGTCGGAGGAAGAGGAAGAGGAGGAGGGAGAGCAGCAGGACGAGGGCCACTGAGACCCCAATCAGGATGTTCAGGAACCATTGGAGACCTTGGGTAGGAGTGATGTCGTGAATGAGCCAAGATGCCATTTAATGAGCACCTACTGTGTG
>PVKM010017298.1:0-26056 GCA_004027735.1 Carollia perspicillata
GCAGAATAGTGGCTACGGCAACTTTTGAAGATAAATCCTTATTTTACTTCCTCCTTAGCATAAATAGGCTGCTTCTGTCCCTCCAGTTTTTTTATTTTTTCAACTAAATCCAGGTGCCAAAGAATGATAAGGAATGATTCCCTTCTTCATTTATTCACTAAAGAAGAACTTAGATAAAAATACTATAAATAATGTGAATAATCTAACAAAGCAAAGTATCTATACTTCTAAATTTGCATCTTTCTCAACTCTAAGATTCTAACACATTTTTACTTTTGGATGAAGAATATAATTCAAGTCAGTTTTCATCTCACGGTAGAGAATTATTAAGCCTGCCAACATTCATCACAGCATTTTATACTATAAGCATGCTCAGTAAAGGCCATTCGCCACTGCTAAATTTAGTCTATGCAACCATAATTTACAACACAACTCATTCTTTGTTTTATTTCCAATCTATGGGCATGCTTGATGGAATAGTTTGTGGATATATGATAAAATTTTATCAGTCAACTCTAAGTACACATTTCTCTGACGATTATCAGCATGTTTTCAATATTTATGAGGGGCTAAATCTGGTGAAAGAGTTGGCATGCATGATGGGTCCTTTCTGAAATAAAAAAAGAGATGAGGTGATGAGACACCTACTCAGAAATACAAGTTTTCTGCACAGCCCTGATGTCTGCAAGCCAGGGAGCCACAACAAGCAGGGCTTCCTTGCCAGGGGCCCTGCACGGCACGGCACTTTGTGACCCAGATGGCCGAAAAGAATAACACTACTGCTATATGATGTCACCCAGCCTTTACACGTGACGATGTCAGTCAACAGCCATCAAATACAGAGATGGCCACAGAAACTTTTCAGTGGACACAGAAGATGTCAAAGTATCATACACAGGTTGAGTCCATTTTTGCAAAAATACATGAGCATATGTAGAAAGAAACAGACATTAGCATTTATAACAGGATCGGCTTTGAATGGTATGATTTAGGTTATATTTTATTTCTGCCTTATAATTTTCTGTAGTGTTTGACTCTTTATAATTAGCATTTCTATTTTTATAACCAAATTCAAGATATGTATTTGCATTTCAGGAAAATAAGCCATTTTATTCCAAAGCTGGAAAAACAAGTATCTATTTTGTCCCCTAGAACATCCCAAGCCTACCTTTTGAGATTTCTTATCACATTAAGTCAGTTATTTGATTACGTAGTTTTCTGGCTAAAACACGAGCTCCTATGCGAGCAGCTGTTACTTTTCATGAACACTGCACCTGGCGCTCAGCACAGGGCAGGGCACCCTGGAGATGCTCAGTAGAATTACTACTTGCTCTTTGGCTTCTTACTCTCATCCAATGTCTTCTTTCCCCCACACCTGGCTCTAGTTGAATTACCTCCACCTCTGCCAGGTGCCATACAGTCTTGAAGATCCTGTGGGACAAAAGGTGAAGTGTTCGCAGGCGTCACAATAGAAACCAACTTGGGGTCAAAAAGATATCATTTGGCAAACTCGGTTGAGCCACTCTAAATACTGGTTAACACGGGTAGAGCAACACTGAACTAACAGGAGCTGAGGGTGCAGAAGGGTCCGGGAGAACAGAAAGTACGTGATTCGTTTGAGGGTTTCTGTGGGATGGGCGACTGAAGACCATTCCAGTGGTATTGTAGCAAAGTGCTGATACCTTTCTGTTGTGCTTCTTTCCTATCATGATGAAAGCCTGACACTTTCTAGCTGGTAAAATAACAGTGGAACAAAGATTTATATTTTGTAGTGTATGTAGCTCACTCTACGCAATTTTAGTTCAACTAAGTTTCTGACAGCAACAACCTCCTTAACTGCCCTAAAAGGCTAGGGGCTCCTCCCCTGCCCCCACACCCCACCCTCAATACTGTTCCAATGTGCTCCCAGGTGCATACTTTCACTTCCTTCCAGGAGCAGCTCCAGGACTTCCACATTGGAGGCCATTAAGGGAAACCTCTTAGTTGGAAACAGAAACTGGGGCACTTGCCTTGAAGCCACGCTCACAGCAAAGATATGGTCTTGATGTGCACTCTTCTTGATTTGCGCAGGGAGTTTAGTGGTTAGGAGCACCACCTGGCTGCCTGCGTTCATTTCCCAACTCGGCTATTTTGCGGCTGTGTCACATTGGGCAACTCCCTCAACTTGCAGTGCTTCACTTCTCCATGTGTGGAGATGCAAATAATCACACCTCATTCCTAATAAGGTGGTTGTGAGGAGTATGTGGGTAAATATCAGCTCGTGTCTAAAAAAGGTGCCTGGTGCATGGCAAATGCCAAGTACGTGTTCACTTGATAATATGAGCTTAGCTTGCATGTTGTCAATATGTGTTTTCAATGTTATATATGTTATATGTAATGTATGAACATATTTTGTAAGATATATATGAGGTACATATCTTAAAAATATTTTACAAGGAGAGACTGAGGATGAAGCGCTTCAAGTCCTTTCAAGCGCCCCTGGCATCACGCTGTTTCCCTCTCTGCGCTGTGGGCCAGGGCCCTTTTCCAGGTCTCTGTGCCTCTTTGTGTCTTTGGTAAATGATCTCTGCTGCCAGCAACTTTTCTCTCCCTCACACCACAGCCTGGGCCCTGTCACCTGTTCACGGGTGTCTGCAACAGATTCTCTACATCCCTTTGTCTCCATCTCAACCAGCATCAGCTCAGTCACTGTCTCCCTCTGGCGAATATTTACTAAACAAGAAGATTTGTGAAACATCTGTGGTTTGTCACTGACTCTTACATGTCATTCTCACCACCCTCCCTACCCGACTGACACCACAGTTCCTGGAAACTTGGAAGTCTCCGTGATTGTTTTTCTAACTTCCTTCCGCTGGATATTTAAAAGCTGATGTGTTACTGTGGAAATAAATGTAGCCTATGCCTTCTAAATTCCTACGTTGATCTGGGAATCACAATCAGGCACCAGCCCCTGCCTAAGATCCCAGAGTTAAATTTTAAAATTAACACATGCATATGGTCAGGTATGGACCACATCATGGTGGGCAGACCAAACTGGCCACAGACTGAAGTGGGTTTGGACTATAAACTCAGTGCTAATATGAATGAGGAGGCCACGCCAGGAGAGTCTGGCAGAAGTGAAACTCAAGAGAATGAAAGAGACAAACATGGACAGTGTTCCTCTAACTCCAGGCCACGAAGAAGCTGCCTGAGAAGCAGGCATCCTTACTGACAGACGTATCCTGCCAGGCGCATTCTGTCCCGACGCCTCTAGACATGGAAAGCAGATACTTCTCCTTATGATGATGCAACATCAGCCAAACTTCTTGGATTCCCAACAGTTGACAGATGACACTGGTCAGGCCAACTCAAGCATCCTGTGCACTTTTAAGTTACATATCTTATTTTAAACTCATAATCTGTCAACCCAGCTTCTTTTCCCATTCAGTATTTTCATAGCTGAGTTTCTGGATTTCAGAACAGAGAGCCAGACTCTGGACTGTAATAATTTCACTCAATTAATGTAGCTCTGTGAGCAATTCCCACGGAGAATTGATGAGTTACTATTCACTTCTATTCATATGTGTATAGTATGATGTTTTCCTAAATATAGATTTAAGATGTCAGGAAGTATAGAAGAATAACAAAGGTTAATGTGAAAAAAAAAGAAGGCTAACAATTTTTCAACTGTGTGTAAGTGAAATAAATCAGTCGTTTGTTTTGCATATCTTAGATCTCCCCAGCACATGGGGAACGCAAGTGCTAAGAGGGAGAATAAAGATGCCAACCCTCCCACAACTGTGCAACAATGGAAAACTGTAACAGTGGGAAATTGCAACCCACCCCACCATTCTTTTGACATTGATTCTGTAAGTGTTGACTCTGACTAATATGGAGCATGTAGATGAACAGCATGCTTGCATAAGAATCCTAGGAATTAACTTCAAAAGATACAGACCCTGACCTTCAGGCACCCCCAGCTCCAGGAGATTTGCTGACCTTCAGCTGTGGAGCCAGGATGACGTGAAGCCAGGATGACTAACCCAGGATGACGCACGTCGGACCAGCACATGCCTCATTGGAATGGGCTGTATTCGTCTGTGTGGAGAGAACTTTTTAACCCCATTCCCTTGTCTCTTTGTTCGGTTCCTCTCTCCTTTCTTACGAAAACCTCTGCTTCTACTGAGAGGTGGAGGTGGGCCTTGAGACATGAGTCCCCATCTTCCAGGTGGCCGGCACCTGAAAATAAACCACTTTCCTTTACATCAGCTCCTGCCTCTTGAGTATTGGTTTTTGTCGTGGCAGGCAGCCTGACCTGCGTTTGGTGACAGTTGCACGGCAGTGTGGCATTGGTAAAACAAATAAAAGCTCCCTATATAGAAATCTAATGTGGAACATTAGTTTAGCCAGAATTGAAGGTACTGTTGAATGAAAATATCTAAGAATTTTTTAATTTGAGCCTTTGACAAGAATTGTAACAAACTTCATATATGTGAATTCTATAAGATATCCCCACCATTTTAAATTTTATTTTAGAATAAAAACACTAATTTACCATTGAATTACCTGCCTCGCATTTTTTTGTTACTGATTTACAATGCACAAATTTAAAGAACATTCACTAAATTATAGGTGCTGTGCTGGGCAAATGGGCTGGAATCACAGCATACAATCTCTCTCTTCGTGGCATTCGCTGTGTTAGGGACGACCCTTAATCAAACCATGATTATCACATCAGGGACGCTATTACGTGAGGTATGCACCAAGGACAGGCTCCAGTGACAGCCTGTGAACCAAGCCAACCACGCCCTATGGCGAGATGTGACAGTCATATCTATGTCCCGATCCCTCTCTCCTGCTCCCTCTCCTCCCCCTTCTTCTTCTTCTTGTTCACATATTCAACAGGGTGAACTTGCATTTCACATACCCAGACCTTTATATATTAAAAAAACCCGAGGCTCAACAAAATGTTTCAAATTCATCCCTGCTATTACTCTTCATTGCCATAAAAAGTTATTGGCTAGAAAATTATCTTTATACTTGTTTAAACCACAAACAGCTTTAAGACATAAACTATAAGGAAATGACTACTCAGAATGCCAGTTCTTCAGAGATATAAATCTATAAGGAAATTTCCTCTTCAACATTTGAGTTCTACCCAGTTCAGAAATAGGAATTCTGAAGAAAAGTGCTGTTGAGACGGTGCCTGTCCCAGCCCCAGGGGCATGTTCCAGCTTGTTAGCCCTGAGTGGACAGGAGCAGTGCAAGGCTATTTTATTCCTACTCCTACTCCTCACAGGGTGTGCTGGAAAGAAAGGCTTCGGCTGTCATTGGAAATCAGTGGGAGGCTTGAACCGTTCCAGAGTCCCCAGATACCAGAGTGCTGAAAGTGTCGACCTTTCACTTCTAAGTTGCTTTCCTCAGCCAAACAAGGACAACAATCTCTGTTAACTGGATTTTTCAAATTCGCACAGTACAACTTATAAACTATTGTTTCACGATATGCAAGTGTTTGCATTTAAGGTTAGAAAGCACGTCCCTTACCACGATAAATGAGACACAGACATTGCAGCAGTGGAGGGAGCAGTCCCGTGGATCAGTGTTCTCCAGAGTCCAGAATGGAAGAGCGGGTCAAGTAGACAAGACAACTGGGGCCGTTAGCCTTGCTGCTGGAAGGATGCGCAGACCACTTAGTCAGTCGCTGTTCGAGAAGACCTATAAAGAAGAGGAAGAGAGGAATATCTATGGTGCCTGGTCTATGCGACTTTTCACAGATTTATTTCATCCAGTCAATAGTGTGTCATGTCATAAGACACACCAAAGAGAATATGATTTTTTTTCCTTAAAGTACAAGATAAGTCACAAACCAAAGATAAAATGAAACCAACCCTACGATGAGCTTATGGCTTTCCCTTTAAAATCAATTCAAAGGTTATTAAAATGTTTATTCCCTCAAGGAGACAATTCCTTGTTCATTCAAGGAAAGCATATGTTTTTAGAGGCACCCCATCTTGATTACCCACAGCAGACACTAAAAAAGGAGTGCTTGGCACAAACTGTTATCATGCCCAAAGGTTTAGCAAAAACTCATGCACTACAACTGAGCAAGTAAGGATTCATATTGAGTAACAGGAGGGAGGTAAGCAGTGTGTGTTTATAAATACAACAGACACTGCCCACACTTGTTTTGGAGCATCTACTGTGTACAGGTTCCTATGATCCTGAACCAAAATTTTCTGAAGGTACAATTAGTTCCATGCTAGTATGTTAGGCACTTTAATTAGTTCAGTGCCTTAATCCTGGCCTGCTCAGTTATGCATTTTGTTGAGCATATACTGCGTGCATTTACACTATCCTGGGTATAGCTCACGGGTAAAGATGAGTGAATGACACATGACTAAGACACTGTTCCTGCCCTCAGAGAGTACTTTACATAAAAAGGATAACTGTGAAACAAAACGGTAAAATGTCCAAATAAAGGTTTACACAGAGTACGTGGAAGCATGGAAGAGGGGCTTCCACCCCAGCCTTAGGAGCTGGGGAAGGACTGTTAAAGAAAATGTGCCCCAGACTACTACCTTTCAGTTTGGCTGCGAGTTTCAAAAAAAAAAAAATCTAAAATCAAAACAAGTTACAAAACCAGTCTATTTCTCTCTCATATAAATAAATTTTGAGTCTTAAGTCTGTGGCAGAGATGGAGGCTCCTTTCCTGGCATCTCAACATGTGGTTCCCCTTCGTGTTCCAGTGGCTGCCGAGCTCCAGCAAGTGTCTCCTGTGTTCCACTCAGCAGAAAGAAGAGGGAAAGCAGGATGCTTCCCAAAATGCACACACGACACTTCCACTGGCATGGCATTGGCCAGAGTCACTTAGCCATTCTAATTCTAAGGGAGACTGGAAAATGCAGCCATTATTCTAGGCAGCCGGAGGGTCAACTGCAGACGAAGGTGCCTAATGGAAAGGAAGAGCGGGAGAGCGGGTGTTGGAAGAAGACTAGCCCTGTCTGTCGTCCTGTTGGAGAGGAGGTATTTACCCCCTCTACTGGAATGCACTGAAATTCACCTTTACCCCCAATGTTTTATGACTCTATACCTACTGCAAAGTGGCAAACGTGGGATGAAGGGGAGGAGGAATGACTCTGTTGTTGGTAATTTTACATATTTTGTGTATAAATTTAAATATTAAACTTCTCCAGTTTTCCTAAATCATTCATAGGTCAACAAATTATGTTTTGTGCCCTACTATTTACCAGGCTCTAACTAGGTACTAAGGACATGAAGATTAATAAAATAATAGTCTTTGCATATAAAGGATTCACTAACATAAATGCCATCAGAGAAAAAAAAGACAAAATCAACTATGCTCTAAAAATTGTTCTGTATGTGCCACGCATAGGAGAAGCTATATGGGAACAGAGAAAAAACTTTAATTCCAGTGCATTCTCATTTTAGTAGACCCTGAATGATAATGGAGTAAGCAGCTATAAGGTCCATATTTTAAATTGTGTGCTTATAGTCCGAAAGAGGCTTTCAAATCCATCTTGACCTTGGTTAATTGTAAGCCATTTGGATTTACATCTATTAAGGGCATGGGAACTCCAAATTCTGCTCCCCAAACTGGTCATTTCACACTCTCAAAATCTGTGTTACCCTATTCTTATCAAGGGTTCAGTTATCAAAAAAGGAAAAAAGGGATGTAATATTGTCTGATGCGATTCTTCTAGATATTCATAATCCTATTTTTAGGGACTGTGTGGCTGGATGTCATTATTTTAATACCTAACAAAATTACTTTTACTGAATTATCCTTTGGGGTTTTGCCAAGAGTTTGCATTGGGGAACATCACTGAAGAAAATAATAAACAAGCAAAAGCCGGGGATGTGAAAGCAGCTATTTAGTGGAATATTTGCCAACAGAAAAATGCTGTTTTTATGAGCATTCAAAGGAAAAGTGTGTCAGGTTTCAACACCAGAACCACTATTATCCTAAATTTCTGATTTGTCTTAATCCCAGGGGTTTGGGGGTATTACTGCAATTTACGCTTCTTTCCTTGTATTAACTTACGGATAACCTCTGAAGCAAATGTGTAACATTTCTTTAAGAACTATTCAAGGCATTTGAGGCTTGCTTTTTTATACTAACCTCCCCCCTTTCCCTCCAATTTTAATTCTTAGTCTTTTTTGGAAACACATGGATAAAAACAACTTCACACATATATATGTTATATTTATGTAAATACATAACAAACCCTCAACATGCTCGTTTTAGAGTTAAAAAGAGTATAATTAAACAACATAATGCCAGATTTGTTCACTTCTGCAGAATGTGGATACAACATGCAGAGAAGGTTGAAGCCAGGATCTAGGCTCAAACCATTGTTTTCGTTGGTCAAAATGGTCAAATATTGTCAATGTACCAGTATTTGTTACACCTTAGTAAGTGAAGAGTCACTATGACAGCCTGTCATTCCCTTCAGCCTAACTAAACTCTACAAAGGCTTCTTCCTGACCCTGAGCCCTGACCTGCCTTTCCTTTGAGTACTTACTTTAGAAAACTGGCAATTGTAAATTCCTTCTTTGCCCTTTTGAGAGAAATCTTCATCCATCCTCTTGCCAGTTTTACGAGCCAGGAATGTCTTGCTCAAGGACCTGGAAGCCATAGCGCCCTAGTGCCAAGGCTCTGTGGGAGGGTGGCCTCTAACATCCCTAAGCGTCAATTAGCAGACACAGGTGGCCCACTCCCATCCGCCAGCTCCCCCAAGCCCGCCCCAGCACTGCTCAACAAGCTCACCCCAGCAGCTTAAAATCCCTCCTGCCTTGTGTTTCAGCAGAGTTGAATTCAGTCGTCTCCTCTGTTAGGTGCGATGGTCTTGAATTCAGTTTTCCTTGTTTGTTGAACTCTGTAACTTTTCTTTGAGAAGGTATCCTTTCCCCTTAAAGTTCAGGAAAATTTCTGAAGATGCTGGCAGCACTGTTAAAAAGTGTGATATTTTCCCAATGTCTTCTGCCTGCAATAACTACCAACTTGGATTTTGATAAGCTGTGAACTTGTAAAATTAAATAAATAGTAGAGAACCGAATTTTTCCGATTTTAAACCTAGATGTTTAGTAGAATAACATATTCAAATGCAAAAAAAATCATAGTGATTACTCAGAATGATTACAAGAATCACTCTGGCCTTCATTTTGGTATTATATCATCTCTTCACTTTACCTGCTTCTTGTCATTCATTATCTGATTAATTTCTTCAAGGATATGCAGCCAGGAGGCAATCAGTAAACTTTCCTGAGTTGAATAACACAACCAAAGAGAAAAAAAACGCTATTGTGTTTACATTTTTGTGTCATGATGTTTTCTAAAGGCCACAGCAGTGGGCGTGTTATTCTTTTAGTGACATTTAAATGACTCATTGCTTCTCAATGCAACCTTTCCAGAGACAACAGCTTTAGGATCTTCAAGCAAGTTTGAACTTCCTGTTCATTTTGATAATTCACAGTCTTTATACAAATCCAGTATCAGTCACACTTAAGTATATATGCTTTCATGGCGTTCAGCCAAAATTCTAACATTCCTAAGAGCCACCATCTGCCCCTTTGTCACAAGGGAGTGAGAGCGCGTCTTCACGTCAGGGGGAAGTTTCAGAGCACGTGGAGGGGTGAGGCATGAGCATGGGCACCCTGTTCACCTTCGGTCACTTTTAGCACCATGTTGAGGAAAGGAGTATGGAAATGTATGGAAAAGACCCCTGATTCAACATTTTATGAAAATATAAACAGCTCTTAAACATTACAACAGATTATTGAGATAATACTTTACCCAAATAATTATTGTAATCATTTTACTCATGAATAAGATACTGGGCTTCAAATTCAACGCAAAGGAATATTATATTTTAGTATGTTTATTTAGTTGTAATTACCTTGTCATTTAGTTACGTGACCTAAAAGAACTTCTGTAACGCGTTTTTAAATAATAAATATATTTTAAAAATAAAAAAATTAAATAAATTTTAAATTTTTTAAAAAATAAACTGATTTTATTTAAGCCAAAGAAGCATTTTCATTACCTATCTCCATGAATACACAAATGATTTTTATATTGTTAATATGTTAAAATTCCATGAATATCAGTTTAAGTGGCCTGCCATACAATAAATGTTTTTATATATTCCACACATAGGACAGTATGAAAATTACTTAGAAGAAGAATGAAAATGATTAAAGGTTTTGAATATAAGCACTACTGAGTGTGCATAATGAGTGGATCACTTTTCTTTTCCTAGAGAAAATAGAGCTTGGAGCCAAAGGGACATTAAACATTATGGGATAAATTCAAATTGCGTGAGACTAATGCTCCACCTCATTTGGTTTACATGACGTAGTGCACAAGAGATGAGGTACAAATACCCTCTAATTCCCTTCAGGGCATTTGTGTGTGTGTGTGTGTGTGTGTGTGTGTGTGTTGGTTTCAGGTGTGCAGCTCAGTCAGTGGTTGGACGATCATATACTTTATACAGTGTTCCCCTAGATTATTTCCAGTACCCCAGGTGGTACCATGCATAGTCATCACAGTATTATTGACTACGTTTCCCATGTTTTACTAACTTCCCTGTGGATATTTTGTAACCAAGAATTTGTGCTTCTTAGGCCCTTCACCACTTTCGCCAAGTCCCTCTACACCCCTTCCCTTGGGCAATGACTGGTTTGCTCTCAGTGTCTATAAGTCTGTTTCAAATTTGTTTGCTCATTTATTTTTGTTCTTTTGCTTCCACGTATACATGAGATTATCAGGTATTTGTCTTTCTCTGACTGAGTTTTTTCACTGAACACAATACCCTCTAGATCCATCTATGGCATAGGGGTGTCAAACTCATTGTCACTGGGGGCCATATCAGCCTCGTAGTTGCCTTCAAAGGGCCAAATGTAATTTTAGGACTGTATAAATGTTAACTACTGCTTAACTCGGGGCAAGGGGCTCGGTGCTGCCACCAGGTAGAAACAAGGTCCTGCACTGGATAAAACAAGGCAGAGGGCTAGATTCAGCCGGAGGGCCCTGTGTTTGCCACCCGTGATCTATGCTGTCACAAATGGAAAGATTTCATTCATTTTCTGGCTGAATAATAAATGAATAATAAAATCATTAGATGAGAAAAGAACATTTTGACACTAAAGATTCAAAATAAATGTTAGCAAAATGAATAATCAAGAAAAAATAGAATATTTTGAATTTTTCAGAGCAGCTTCCTATTTAGTATCACATGAAACCAAAGGCCTCTTTCACACCTCTGGTTCCCCTACAAACTAATACCAATATGCCCCATCCCAGACCCTACCCTGGCAGAGCTGCTTGCTGACAATATTCATTCCTGAGCCTTGACTCCACTACAACCTTCTGATTCTCTTCTGTGACCTGATGTTTCCTTTCCCCTCTAATTGCACATTTCCAAATTCTTCAAGGAACACCCCAAGGCCCACGGATTCTGTGAACTCTGGCCTCATAGTTCTAGGTTTCTCTGATCTCCCCTCTTTCTCCACCATCCTACCCCCACTTTAGCAATTAAAATATACTGAGTATTAAAATGTGTACATAATCTTTCATATATGCTATTTTTACTTAATTCAATAAACTAAGTTTGCAAAGCTCAGAAAATGTCTTTTATGCTCAAACTCCAGAGCAACTAAATAAGTACCAAGTACTGTCTGGGTTTTAATAAACTAATGGACAAAATGCAATATCTTAATAGCAATATAACTTCAATGGCTAAAAATAACAGTTTGAACGTTATCTTTTTTCTTATTATATTCTCATACTTGTATTTTGAGTTTTAGGACCTCCAGAACCAATCAGTTGTGGGGAAATATATTATTTCTCTTGTGAAATCTCTGGCTATATATATATAGATAAATCCTTAAATAAGCAAGGATTTGCCTATTCTCTTTATCTCATACATATTTCTCTGGATATAAGATTTTACAAGACTGAGTCCTGCCTTGAATTTTATAATTTATATTATCATTATTGACTTTTAAAATAAGAAATGTATGCATGCAAAGCAAAATCAAAAAGCTATGCAATGAAGGATAACTATCTTCCTTTTCTGTCTTCTCTCCCCAGCCATCTGGTCAGTTCTCCTTCACTGAGGCAGCTGCTATTATTACCAGTATCGTTATCCATACAAAGACATTGTATGGCTTCTATGCAATATCTATCTATCTATCTATCATCTATCTATCACAAACATGGTAGTGCACTATACACACTTCCTCCTGCAACCTGGCTTTCACATGCAACGTAACCATATGTCCGTATACAATATTTCACCATCAGTGCACACACAGAGATGCCATGTCATCTTTCAGGGATTGTAAAGTATTTCATTGAATGGATTACCACCAATTTACTTGTCCATCTCATACCACAGGAGATTTAGTTTGCATCTGGTATTTGCAATTATATACAATGGTAGAGTGTATATCTTTGTATATATGATACAATGCAGGTGCATATTTGTGGATAAATATCTGGAAGCAAAATTTATGGGTCAAATCTACACATGTTTTCAATTCTGAAAGATAAAAATAAATTGCCTTTCATAGAAGTTGTATCAATTTAGATTCCTACCAGCAATGTAAAAGCTTAATCATTCTGACATTACTGCCTATTATAGTTCTAGTAAACCAGGTAAATTTTATAAACACAGTTCCTAAATGTACTCATTTTCCAAGCCAGAAATACTTGTCCACTGACATCCAGTTAATCCCTAACCCTGGTTGATTCTGCCTTTGAGGAACCTTCGGAATTTATCTTCTTTTCTCCACTCTTACTGGCTCTGTCCGCTGTCCTCTACTGCCTGAATAATAACAAGGGCCTCAAACCAGCCCCCCTTTCTAGCTCGGCTTTCTTCTGCAGCACACTACACACTGAGTGGTCTCCGTGGAATGCAGTCATTCCCCACATAAGGGCTGTAGGGGCAGGAAAATGACATCAGACAAACGTGATTTCCAGCTGTGCTTCTTTGTAACTTCTGATCTGAGAAAGGCTCAGTACATTCCCTGGCTTGTTTCTTTATTTTTATTATTATTTTATTTTTTTACTTCTAGAGATAGGGGAAGGGAGGGAAGAAGAGAGGGGGAGAAACATTGATGTGTGAGAGATACATCAGTGGGTCGCCTCTTACATGTCCTCCTACTGGGGACCTGGCCTGCAACCCAAGCATGTGCCCTGACTGGGAATCAAACAGGTGATCTCTTGGTTTGCAGGCCAGCACTCAATCCACTGAGCCACACCAGCCAGGGCGAGTTGCTTCTTTATTTTTAAAATAGGAATGTTAATAGTACTTACAAGATCACGGCAAGACTTTTCTAGAAAATAATGCATGAAAGGAGTTCGTTTCCTGGTACATAGTAAGAGTTCAAAAATAGATCATGGCAATAAAGATGACGATGAGGAGCAGGATACACTGATGATAATAAATGTCTGTTCCAATACCCTTTAACTGCTCTATTTTGCACTCATGGTAGAGCCCTAATTCCTTAAGATAGTTTACAAGACTAGAGATGATCTGATATCTGCTTTCTTTTCCACCTTTCTTTCTCACTGAGGTCTGTACCACTCTTCTCCAAGCCCCTACACACTTTATTTCAGCTAAACTGATTTGCATTTTTCCAAATCTGTGTCTCCTTAGCTTATAGGCCATTTGCATGATAGTTCCATTGTGCGTTTCTTCCTAACTTTCCCAGCTCTCCTTAGCGGAATCCCCCT
This sequence comes from Carollia perspicillata, assembly GCA_004027735.1. NCBI lineage: Eukaryota > Metazoa > Chordata > Mammalia > Chiroptera > Phyllostomidae > Carollia > Carollia perspicillata. The sequence goes on from PVKM010017298.1 coordinate 13,739, forward strand.
ATGCTCTCTCGTATCACCTGCTCTTAACGCATGACAGTTTTTAGAAACACAGGTTTAATTCTTTGATGCTGGTCTGCATTTCTCTCCAGACTGTAAATTCCTTGAGGGCAGACCGCTAGTCTCAATATAATCTAGGAAACCCAGGGCCCACCACAGTGCCTGCAACAGAGAAGGTATTTAACACATTTGCTGGAGAAAAAGAAAAGAATAAATGTCTAAATCAGGAAGTGTAAAATTCTACAGAATGTGGAACTAAAAGTAGTATCTCTTTTCCCTTGAAAATATAAAAGTATGATTTACTTAATTTTTGGTCATATTTACAGGCTTCAGATTCAATATACCATTATTTTAAACTATTTTTACATTTGTTTGAAACATATATTAATCATGGAATATTAATTACAGGAACTTTGGGTAGAAGTCATTCCTCTCTCAAGTCTGTTTTGCTTCTCAGTTTTATCCAGAATATAGTTTCATAGTAAAGTACATAAAGTAACGCCCTTTTGGGTATGTAAAGTGGAGTCGAACAATCCAATACTCTAGCTGCTTCGGCAATCATCACACAAAATTCCTAACAGGAGGCAGATGTGTGTCTCCCTGGAGCCACTGAGGTCAGCACGGACATACACCAAATGGAACAAGTAACCTTCCTCACTGTTTTTATACTTTGTTGATACTTAGCCAGAAAATACAGCCTTTGCAGAGGGTTGAGAAAACCCACCCATTAAAACTTCAGATCAGCACAGGCAGTAACCTTGATGACGAGCTAAAACAAAGCTTTCTGCACCCTTCCACTGCCCTGCAGCTGTCATTTCACTTGTATTAAACCCATTTCAGGGGAGGTATTAGTATTTAATTGAGCATGTCACTAATTGGTTTAAAAGCATTTATCACGGAGATGTGGCTATATTTGTGATTATCATAAGTACCTACTTCAAAAATATCCCCCCTGCCCTGTTCAAATTACAGGAAGTATTTACCATAGCCAGAGAAGTAAAGGACTACGGACCTTACAGTAACTCTTAAATAAATTATCGTACTAAACAAAGATCACCTTCACCTTAAAAGAGTTTGGGATTCTTCAGAATAATTGCACCAGCTATTGTTATAATTTTCAGAGAAGATTTCATTTTAAGAACTCACAGGAACTACAAAGATACCTCTTCCATCCGTGCTTCTGTGCTCGATCTCATTTCGTCTTGAGCCGCAATGCACTTGCAGGCTGTTCTGCCGCCCACACCCTCCATCTCTGCCTCCTCCTGGTCCTTCTCCTCTGTGTCCCTGGGTCTATACGACCTGTCCTTGCCTCAACCATGACTTCGCCCCGCTCCTTTCTCTTCCTTCTTCCCTTCACTGACACACTCTGCAAGAACATTACTCCATATCCATTGTCTTCCCTGTTTCCCTGCCCACTCTTGCTTTCTGATCTCTACTTCAATACTCTCTCCATCAGTCAACCGGTCAATATTTAACTACTGACTCCCACAGCCCTCGGTCAGACGCCGCGCTCTCTGTCCACTTGTCTTGAACTCTCCTTCTTAGGCCTCCAGGATAGTGGAATATCCAGCCTCTCCTAATCATCTCTGTTCTTCAGTGACCCATCATCACTCTCCTGTTTCATTTATGTTGATATTCTTCAAAGTTCTGTCCAAGGTGACTTTCTCAGTAGACGATTAACAAATTTCTATCTATGGGTCTCATCTTTTCTGCTGATTTCCAGAATCATTTTCTCTAATTATTCATTAAACAGTTGCTGAATCTTGTTTTTGATTTTGCTTTTTTACTGTATTCTTCAATAATATTTTTAAGTCATTATCTCCTTTTCACTACCACCACCAACCCCCATGTTCAAGCCCTTACTGTCTTTTGTATTGGCCAGCTTTTTTTTTTCAGATTTTTAGAGCTTCTGGAATAAATTTCATTAATTAAAATATATTTCAAAATCTTAATAATGGCCAAGCAACCCAATTTTAAAAAGAGGTAAAACAGTTTGTTGGATAGTTTGAGATGTTTAGTGTTTTCTGGGCAGCGTGTCTCTGACTGGAAAGTGAGCGGCCCCACGCTCCAAGCACTAGTCTTCTCTGGCACACGGTTTGCCAATCCTAGGCTAGAAATTGCTGCACTGGACTTCAAACTTGTCTCTGACCCCTAATCTGTTCTACAAATTAATTTTACTAAGGCAAAGCACTTATATATGCAAATTTCTTGTTTAAAAACAACCTCAACTGGTCATTCCACCTAAATGTTCCATTACACTGGGGAATCCTATACTATATAGTCCATCCAACATTTTTAGACTTGTCTATACTCAGGCTGGATTACTACTTTTATATGAACTTGTTTCTACACTACGCTGAAGGCCTAGCACATCGCTCTGTACATTGGAACTAGTCAAAATAGTAGCTTGAATTCTGAGTTCCAAACTAAAGTTTTCTTCAATATTTTTTCTGGTGTATCTCCTTGGATAAGGAAAATAAAAGAAAAAATAAACAAATGAGACTACGTCAAACTAAAAACATTTTGCACAGCAAAGGAAACCATCAATAAAATGAAACACAACCCACTGAATGGAAGGATATATCTTCCGATGATATATCTGATGACAGGTTAACATCTAAAATTTATAAAGAACTCATATAACTCAATAGCAAAACAAACAAACAAACAATCCAAATAAAAACTGGCAAGAGGACCTGAATAGACACTTCTCCAAAGATATATAGATGGCCAACAGACACAAGTAAAGATGCTCAAAATCACTAATTATCAGAAAAAATGCAAATTAAAACCATGATGAAATATCACCTCACACCTGTCAGAAGGGCTATCATCAACAGATCAATAAACAACAAGTGCTGGCGACGATGTGGAGAAAGGGGGACACTTTTGCACTGTTGGTGGGAATGCAGACTGGTGCAGCCACTCTGGAAAGCAGTATGGAAGGTCATCAAAAAATTAACAACAGAACTGCCTTATGACCCAGTGATTCTACTTCTGGGTACGTATCTAAAGAAACCCAAAACACTAACTAAATAAGAACATATGCATTCTTATGTTCATTGCAACATTATTTTCAATAGCCAAGGTATGGAAGCAACCCAAGTGCCCATCAATAGATGCACAGATAAAAAAAAGCTGTGGTACCTATATACAATGGAACCTTACTTGACCTTAAAAATGCAGACAGTCTTACCATTTGCAAAAGCATGAATAGACCTAAAGGGTATTAAATGAAATAAGTCAATCATAGAAAGACAATATAAACAAACAAACAAACAAAATGGAAAGACTTATAGTTACAAAGAACAGACTGATGGTTGCCAAAAGAGAGGGGGTTTGTGGGGCTGGGTGGAAAAGATGAAGGGATTAAGAAACACAAATTGGCAGTACCAAAGTAGTCATGGGGATGTAAAGTACAGTGTAGGCAATATAGTCAATAATGTTGTAATAACTATGTGTGGTGGCAGGTGAAATATCAGGGGGAGCACTTTATAAAGTATACGACTGTCTAACAACTATGCTGTACACCTAAAACTAGTACAAAATAATAATAAATGCAAACTGTAATAAAAAAAAGAGCACTAAAAAAACTCAAGCTGTTTTGGTGTACATTACTGTGCTCAAGGGTTGCACTAAGTAAATGAACCTTTTAAAGAGTGCGATGTACCCAAACAGGCTGGTGTTTTTAGAATTCATAGTAAATTTCAGTGAACCTCTGGAGTCTACAGGTTCAAGCCCATGCAGATCACCCTCCCCCAGAGAAAGGATGGGTGAAACTCAGTCTAATTAAAAACAGAAAGAAACAAAGCAGCTGACTAGTTTTTTTCCCTAAATAAATGTTTCTAGTTTAAACACATCTTAGGTCCACTTAATGAATCTTTTTGTTGTTTCAGCACACGAGCACTGTAACATTCAGAATGGACTCAGGAGAAGCGGGGAAAACCTGCCAGTGATCCCAATGCAGCTCAGGAATATAACAGAGTTGGTGCTGTTTCTTCTCTGCAGACTTTTAGATGCTGCTTGAAGGCCCCTCACAGATCAGCCAGGTACCCTCGTTGATCCTCATCTCAGGCTACCCACCCCCACCTTCCTGCTCCCTAAGACCTGAAAATATATGTGCCTGGTTCCTCCCTGAATAAACTAAACACTTTCATGCCTGTATGATTCAGAATGAGCAGAATGATCATGATGTTCCCACTTCCAGTAATGTCTCTCCTCTCCTTGTCTAGAAAATTTATTTGTTCCACAAAGTCCAACTCAAATGTCAATACCCCTGTAATTTAAAACTTGTTAGAATTATTTCCCCTTCATAATTGTAATCTTTTCATGATATACATATTTCTACTGTGATATTTATCATATTTAGTAGTGTTATGGTTTATCTGCCTTGGAAAGATGAGTATTTTATATTAATAGTATATTACGATATTATTTAGCTACTTAAGAGATAGTTACTTAGGAAACATGGAATTTGAAGTTTCTGGCCATAGTGGGAGGGAAGCACCCTTGTGTTATAACAAATGGACAGAGAAGATATAATAATGTTTATTTAAAATATATTTATTTGCAGATATTCTAAAAAAAAACTACAAACACGAAAGAAATTTCATATTTACTTATCCATTTATCTTGGTACCACTAGTATCCTTGTAATACCTAGCATAGTTTATTACTTAGAATACACAATCAATAAATATTTGTTCAATTCATTTTAGTTGAATTGCTATACTATTAGGGTCATGGAAATTGTTGTTTTTTCTTCTGCTTGGCAATGAAGGCATCTGCATAAGAAATACTCAAGCAATAGATATAAGAAAAAAAACAGCTTACTTCCAAGAAAAGGAATCTTAAGGCATGAAACTAACCTGTTGATAACCACTAGTCAGCCCCTTCCTGGAGACAATACCTGTTTATTAGGGAATATAGCACCCCGGAGTAAGGCAGTTTTCACAGATACAATTACAAGAAAAATATGCAGGTCACTCTTTGCTTAGCCTAAGTTTTCTTCTTTTCAGTATTACTTGAAAATATCCAACATGATGAAAATCAATTTACTTCTATTAAACAAGTCCTTTCTATGAGCCTGGAGAAGAGCCCTTGCCATTCATTTTGCAGGGATAAACATGGTGAATTAAAACTGAAAACTGAGGTTTGGGCAAGGTTAAAGATAAAGAGAGAAACTTAAAAGCAGCAAGAGAAAAGCAGTTAGTTACCTACAGGGGATTCCCCCATAAAACTGTCAGCTGATTTCTCAAAAGAAACATTGCAGGTGAGAGGGGACTGGCAAGAAGTATTCAAAGTCACAAGAAGCAGGGACCTACAGTCAAGATCATTCTACCCAGGAAAGGTATCATTTAGAACCTAAGAGCAGATAAAGAGCTTCCCAGGCAAGAAAACACTAAAGGAGTTCATCATCACCAAGCCATTATTATATGAAATGTTAAAGGTCCTTATTTAAGAAAAAGAAGACAAAAACGGTGAACAATAAAATGGCAATAACTACGTATCTATCAACAATGGAATCTAAAAAACAAACTAAGCAAACAAGAAAAACAGAGACAGAATGAGGGATACAGAGAGAGTTTTGATGGTTGCCAGGTTACAGGGGGGTGTGGTGGAATGGGTGAAGAGGTGCGGGGATTAAGAAGTATAAATAGGCGGTTACAGAATAGCCATTGGGATGTAAAGCACAGTATAGGAAATGGAGTAGCCAAAGAACTTATACGCCTGACCCATGGACGTGCACAATGGTGTGGGGATTGCCTGAGGGAGTGAGGGGTGTTGGGTGGAGGGAGGCAAAGAGGGAAAAATTGGGACAACTGTACTGATAAAATATAATTTCAAAAAATTAAAACCGAGGAACTTTCACTTTTTGGAGCTAAACAAAAAGAAGCTCTAAATATCAGAGAGCATCAGTGACGGTTCAGTGAAGCCAAATCCTGTGAAGGTACATTGACTCCTCCATGGAGGGATGATTTTGCCACTGGCAAAGTGAGTTAGGGATGTAAAAACAGTGCAGACATCCATGCTGAGAGGGGGAAAAAGCATTTCCTTAGCTTAGCATTCAAGCTGTTCTTCACAGCAGTATCTACTCAAAAATTTCTTCATCAACTCTTTATTTTATTAAATATAAATGAACTGAAATCTCAACCCCAACTCTCTACATTCTTATAAGACTTCACATCTCTAAGAAATGAATTGTCAGAAATTATGACTCCTTGAATAATGATTGAATGTCTCCTTTGTCAACCAAAATTTTATCATATGAAACCATATAGCAGGCAAGATTTACTTCCAGAGCCTGGGGTGCTCAGAGTTATACAAATACAGAGGTCTGGGTTCAACATCACCTTGATGATTTCCACTTACAAGTTGTGTCGGCAATCTGGATGTTTAAGGCCCTGGCTCTGTTTTCGTATCCTCTGATAAGATGGCATTCATTTTTAAAAACCCAAATGTTATCAAGAAAAATGGTAATAATGGAAATTTGTTAGCTACGTTTGTCGATGGCTTTCTGTAATTTACTGGGAAAAACTGTGCAACCTCCTTGCCAAAAAGCTGCTTCCTTTGTGAGCCACAGACAACACTATCTTACACATTTTCTAAGTCATCTGTACCATTCTAGATTTAAAGTTGAAACTGGACTTCTTTATCAAATGATCAAACTCCTTCTTCTCCATCTTCAGACCTTCAAAGGTGTGCGGTGCCATCAGCAGCATCTTCATGGTTTCAGTGACGAAGATTATCTATCCACCGCATGAGGGGTGTTTCCAGCTTCTCAAACTTACCATCCTGTGCTTGAGTAAAATCAATAGTTGCAATATAACATTTTAAAACTTTTTCTCACAAGCGGAAAAAAGCCTATGCATTATAGACATATGCAAAAAAAAACCAAGCTTATGTCCTTTCTATGTTCACCCCTCTCAGTATACTATATGCCCACAATGTTCCCTTGAGTGCAGCATGGGATTTCGTAACCTCTGGGCTCACCAGTTTTCTTCCCAGGCTTTCCCATTTCTACAGAAGACACTGACACGACCCTGTAAAGAGAGTTTCTGAGCTGTGATGGAAGAATGGTCTACACCCATCTGCATGGGCTCACCCACAATTTCACCATTTCCATTGTTACACTTATACAACCTCATAATGGTAGAATTTCTATTTAAATAGTACATTTTTGGTGAAAATTTCCATCAGTGGTCTAGCAAATATTTGGATAACAACAGTTCAGAGAGTGAGGGCTATCTGTATTGCATGCATATATGTGTTTACTGGTCTCTAATTTAGAATCTTTGCGTGAGAAACCTTCCCTACCTCTTTCCTCCCAGCTCTAGCCAGAATTAACTGTTGTCACTTAGGAGCCCCTGTTATAGTTTCTACATATTTATTTTGTTTATGTATTCATTTATTTATTTAGCAACTGCTATGTGTTAGACAATATGGCAGGGATATAGGAATAAATACAATGTAGTCCACTCATACAATGGAACATTATTCAGTCATAAAAAAGAAAGAAGTACTGATGTATGCTAAGACATGGATGAACCTTGAAAACATTATGCTAAGTAAAAGGATACAGACAAAAAAGGTCACATGTTATAGGATTCCACATATAAAATGTCCAAAACAGGCAAATCTACAGAGACAGAAAGTGTGGTAGCCAGGGGCCGGGGGCGGGGGGAGTGGGAAGTGACTGCTGAGAAGTAGAGTATTTTTTCTGGAGATGATAAAAATGTTTTGGAATCAGGCAGTTGGTGACAGTTGCACAGGTTTTTGAATATATTAAAAATCACTGGGTTGTACACTTTAAAAGGGTGAATTGTATAGCACATGTATTATATCTCAATTTTTTAAAAAAGGTTCAATGTGTCAAAGACATACAACAATTTAACGAGGGAGCTGCTGCCAGAATTCAGATCTGCTAACTCCACTGAGGTTCCACCTGCAGTGGCGTGTTGCACCTCTCAACACTGGAGGCTCATACGCAAACTTTAACCTCTTGGAATGGCACAAACATACTTAAGAAGTGATTCTTTCTTACTTCTTGCACTATAAAAACCACATTACTGGAAAATACACAAGTAACTCCAGCAGCCAACAAAGGAAATGTAAACTCTGCAGACGTAATGGCAGGCCTTAGTTTCAATAAGGCGTAAATCTTCAAAACCTAGTGCTAACTTTCTTAGCTTTTCCTATGCTCAGCCCTCATGCTGGAAATGCATGCTGTCTCCTCCTAACAAGTTATTCAGGCATCAATAAAATCTGATTTGTTATGATAAGCATTGCAAGTTTCTTAAATACACATGACAAGATCTCAAGTGTCAACTTTTCTCCCATAATATTTTAACAAGTGAAGATCCCACTCAAGAAGATTCAACCCAAAGGAGAAACATGGCAGAGACAGATTCTTGGAACAGTAATGGCTCAAATTTTGAAGCTGTTAATCTATCATGTTAGGCTAAATTCTCCCTTGATCCTCTCTCATGTTTGCTTCCAAAGTCTTCATGAATTAATTTTATGAATTCTCATATCCAAAAAAATGTTATCGCTTACTTTGTAAAAACAACAACGACGACGACAAACTAGTGTGTGGTGAGTGGAGAGGAGGAGAATGGATGCACACACACCCCCCTTCTTCCTAAAAAATAAACATAACGAACAGTGCCAAAAGCACGTTATTAAAGATATTTTAGGCAGTGCTTCCCATTACAAATTGCAAAAAATTAAAAGATTGTTATAATGGGATTCATTATGTTTCCTTCAGTAGTTCACTACAAATCGTTTCAAAGCCATCATTTATTCTAATTTTTATTAAAAAGCTAATATAAGATGTTTTTAAAAGTTTATAATTTATTCCTAAAACACTTCTAAGACATTGTAGTTGCAATGATTTTGCAAAGAAATTAAATGTATTTGTATGAGTTTCAATGACAAATTAATCTATGGCAACCATAATTGCAATTATGAAAAACATTTGAAGCAGTTTTTCAAACATTTCATTTCAATCAACTAATGAAAAATATCCAGTTGTATTTGCATAAAGTTAATTTTAAAACGTTTTGTTGATATTAGACAATTAGAATACATTATTGTTTTTTTTGTCACTGGATGAGATGTTTGTTTACTTGAGGACTTAAGATAAAGTGAAGTTACATAATTATGAAGTAGGGCCAATAGTACTTGAGCAGTAAGTAGTTCATAAACAAGCAAGTAACAAGCAGGTCTTGAACAAGACCATCATTTGTTGTACTGAAGTGATTCTGGGCCACTCAACAACACTGAAACAATGCGATGTTCAAAGAGAGTATAGAAGTGCCCCCTATCTGCAGGAGATGTTCTCCAAGACCCCCTGAGGATGCCTGAAACTGTAGATAATGCCAAATCCTACATACACTATGTTTTTCCCTATACATGCACATCTTTTCACTTAAATGAAGCAACTACAGCTGCTCTTTGGCATATTCAAATTGCCAGCTTCACTACTTTGGCATTGTGTGGCCACTATTGAGTAACATAAGGGTTACCTGAACACAAGAGCTGCAATACCACAACACATGATCTGTTAATGGTGGCAGCTACTAAGTGACCAATGGGCAGGTAGTATACACAGTGTGGAGACACTGGACAAAGGGATGATTCACATCCCCTGTGGAACAGACCAGGATGGTGCAAGATTTCACCACACTACTCAGAATGGCACACAATTTAAAATTTATGAATTGTTTGTTTCTGGAATTTTCCACTTAATATTTTTGAACCATGGTTGACCACAAATAATTGAAACCAAGAAAAGCAAAACTGTGGACAAGGGTGGGGGGGCGCTACTGTAACTCCAAAGTCTAAAAGATATTTACAATGGACCTTAGTTCCTCTTAGCACTTCATACTTTTCTTAACCAATGTTTTTGAAAACCAGCTGGTCACCCTTTATCCAAACTAGCTTGTGGAAATCAGCAAAGAATGATTATTTCTGAGTCCTTAGAAAAAGTTACCAAGAAGCAGCTACACATTTTTGTAAAAGAAGTGTTTTTACTGTATTGTACTGTGGTCAAATCGCTTTGGTTGAATGTTTCAAAACTGGTGAAAATGAGAGTGCCACCAGCCCTGGATACCTTGAGGACACAGCCTGATGGACTCCACAGCAGTGACCCGCGTGTAATGGATCCCGCTGGTTCTCTCCAGTGTAGGAAAGATGGGAGTCTTGAGAAGGCAAGCCGTAATCGAAGAAGAGTTCTTTACACACAACAGTCACAAACTCCATCCATCAGGAAAACAAAACATGCTCAGAGAAACTTCGACCCGTGAGATGGTTTTTATCTTTCTTCTTAATACCATAAATGAACACTTTTCTTTTTTAGCATCTTACATGTTAAACTGAGCTTTAGTTGAAACAGACAGGTTGGTCAGAGTAAACTGGAAAGGGCCGTGGAAAGTCACCGCATTTAGCCCGAAGAACCTATTCCACTACATTTGAACACCCGTGACCACAGAGTGAAGCAGTTTCTTCCATGAGGGTTTTCCATTACAGCCCCCGTGAGGCCGAACCAAAAGCAAATCCACAAGGAAGCCAATTCCATGTTGAGGAATGAACTTCTCACAAGTCTTCAACTATGTGCAAGAAAGCACCGTAAATGCCAAGCAAGATGTAATTACTAACCTTGGACCGATCAGGCTAGCGGGGGAAACAGAGGAAGCAAAACATATCGAGGCCCAGAAGTGTAAAGTAGGACCGCACTTCGGCAACCAAGAAGTCTGCTGACCCACAGGGCAGATAAGGGAGAGTGGCCCAGGATGAGGCCAGGAAGGGGGAAAGAACTCAGAGTGCAGACAACATTGATTAAGAATGAACCGTATCCAGTTGCTGTGGTAAATGTATCACATAGCAATTTTTTCTCATGTAGTCCTTACAAAAAAGGTCAGTAAAGCGGATCTTATTCTGACCACCCATTATAGGTGAGGAAGCTGAGACAGAGAAGGTATGCAAAGTGATGCCCGTGCTACCCAGCTAAAAAGCAGGAGCACCACACTGATCCCAGCTCCCAAACCCCAGATCCCAAGTCTGTCATGGAGGGTCTTGGGTACAAACACAGCATTTGCATTTTCCTTCTAGCTGAGGTGTCACTGATGAGTATCCCACAGATAAGTAGCACAATTAGCTTGACCCCAAAGAAGGGTGCGCCTGACCCCAAAGTTGTGCATGGGTCAGAGGGGACAGGCCAGGAGGTAGGTGGGTAACCACAGGGCCAAAGCGGTAACCCAGGCTATAGACAAAGGAATTTTGGCAGCAAAAATTAAAAGGGGGCAATTGTCCAATTAGAGCATTAATTCATTTAGAGAGCACTGCATTTCTACATAACGACTATGGAATGAGAAGTTCACTACTAGTAATACCTCAGACTCATCACATCTAATGCCCTGTTCAGAAAGGATGGTAGGTAATGAGGACTCTTGTTAGGGTACTATTCCTGCTCAGGGAGTCGTCTTCTTTCCTATTCACTTTTTTGTCTTTTATTCTTGGCTCTAACATGACATTGTCACCCTTTCAAAGGATGAATCTCAGACTGACTGACACTGAAGTTTCACATAACCCACATGTTTTACCATGGCCTTCTGGACTCACCCGGAGTACAGATGTGCCTCCTTATTAAATTTATCTTTAATTTTTAAGATGGAATACATTAATCCAAAGGAGGATTTACTGGATAGGAGTAAAAAGTAAATAATACACATGTTAACACAACTTTCCCCTTTATAGCTGTGAAACAAATGAAACTACTCGACACACACCAGAGCATCTCACACATCCCAAATTAAAAAGGGCCCCACATATATCCGGGCACTGCTCGCTTCCCAGAAAAACAAAGACTCCCATCTTTAAAGTGCAATTTGCAGTGTGGTGATTGCTGGGGGCTGGGGGGTGTAAGGGCACTAAACGGTAATGGAAAAATATACAATGCAGACAAAATGTTTAAGAATAAAAATAAAAAAACTTAAAAATAAAGTGCAACTTGCATCCTGACTCCTTAGCACTTTAAAGAACGCTACTGACAGAACACAAGCAGTAACACTGGTGCCTGATGTAGTTCCTTCGTGGTTCTCCAGGAGTTCTGAATAGGCCGCTCAATTAGCCGAGGAGGTAGCCGTTGGAATGGAAAGAAGAACATGTTCCTACTTTTTTGAGAACAGTTGTATCTGAGCTGTCCGTGGTTCTGAGAGATTAGAATGTCACCGAGGACGTTCTAAATGTTAAGTAACTAACAAATTCAGCTAATGAACACAATGGAACCACAAACATGGGAACATGGAACAGACTGAGAGT
>PVKM010017299.1:0-26034 GCA_004027735.1 Carollia perspicillata
TAATTCTCTTTTCTTCCGAACTCCAAGTGTAGGTGCATTACAGGTCTTATTAACCCTATCGTAAAAATGGGGACACCAGGACACAGAGATTAATTAACTGACTTGCTCAGGGTCATGCACTTTGTCATGAGTCAGGCAAGGATTAAAAACCATACAGGTTCTTTCCTGGACTGAGGTGCTAAGGGAATTCATTCAGATGGACTACAGTTCACATTTCATTTAAATGCTCTCATTTCACTTCGGCTGTAACCACCTTCTCTGACTCATATTTCAGGACCTGCAGTCTGAACTGGTTTACTTCCACTTCAGACACTGTCAAGATAAATTAGACACTGAGGGTCCATGACACCATTTGAAGCAGAAGTACTGTTGGTAGAAAACATATGAGCAGTTTGATATATTCAATACAGTGTAGCATTTTTGAGAGAACCTAGTTTCTACTAATAGAAATGGGAATAATAACCTAGGTGAATTTTAAAATTTGATTTTACTATACATCCTCAGGCAAGTATAGCCAAAGAAAGGTATGTTACAGTAAAGATTTTTATCTCCTGACAATGTATCTATACACCATTCTGCTGAATATGATCTGGCAGCTTCCTGGCTGTGAGCAGAGATATGCTAACAACTCTGATGAGACATAAACTTGCATCAGATACAGGCTCATTTTTACTGTATTCATCCATCCATAGCCTAGCCTGTTCAGCTGACAAGGCATGTTATTAATAAAATGTACTGTACCACAAGTTCATTGCCCTACATGGTGTTTATATTGTTGGAAGCTGTAATTGTCTGAAACAAAGGCCTCTGTGGAAAGATGTGATATGAGCTGTGTAAAGATCAAAATAATTTAGACTAATAATGGTACTTTTTGTAAAGGATTAAAACATGGGTTATGCTGCATAGAGCTAATGACTAGACCTTGCTTTTAAGTTTTATTTCCATCCTGGTTGCTGTAACATAACCTGGGATTTCATGTCAAAGTCCCCCCACCAAAGTGTGAATTAAATTCACTGGACGCAGAGAACTCTGACTTATTTACCAATGTCTCCTAGCATGTAGCACAGCATTTGGAAGAGAGTTAAAGCTTAATATCTGTTAAATGAAAAAAGAAATGCATATGAGCATAGGAAAGGAATGGACCAAGTTTCAGGCCCAAGTTAAGCCACTATCGAAGTTCCTCCAGGTTGTAATTCAGAAAAAGGGTGGGACCCAATCTCCAGATCAGTACTGGTGGGGAAGGAGGGGGCAAAATGGAAGCTGTCTGAAGCTAAAGTAGCTGAGGCTACCACATGCACTCCCACATTGCTGAGGGAGAGAAGCCCTGGATATAGAACCCTGCTAGGAAAGAATAAAGCTGGCCCTTGGTCCTTACCTCCCTATTCCTGCTCCTACTTCAGCCCCACTGGATAGGATGTGTACAAGTTCTTCCATCTTTCAATGTGGATTTCCTTGGGACAACAAAAGGGGCTTTAGATCTCCTCTGATTCTCACTAACAGAGTGCTAGGTGGAACAGCCTGCTGGTAACTTCGGACGGTTTATGGACCACTATGAGGGACTAAGACAAAAGCAAAGCCTTAGGTAGATAGATAGATGGAGGGCCAGGCTTTGAAATGAAGCTGGATTATCTCTCTATTGAGAAAACATGGAGGAAGACAGGAAATTTTAGAAGTGATGGAGAATAGATATGAAACATTTTGATGCAGAGGAAAGAAAAGATGAAGGAATCTTTGAGGCCTAAACCACAACTTTTCCTTTTTTTTTCCTGTAAAATTTGATGTTATTTGGATTATACTTTCTAGCACACTCTTGGAAGGTGATTTTTCTCCCCAGAATGAGGGGTAGGTTATGTTTAGCATCACTCTTTTTACAAGTAATTAGTTTAGGATGTGTGTGTAACACAATTTTTCCCAGACTCAGTTCTGCTAGAGGCCCCTGGAAAGGATTACCCTTCCTTTGTTGTGAGAGAGACAGACAGAGACAGAAAGAGGAGGTAGACAATTTCCCTCTTTGCTGGATGCCCCTGACTGCATTTGATGCCAAGCAACAACACAGAAGCTATGGCGCAGCCTTGAAGGGAGATGGCAGGAGAGACTATCATCATCTGAGGATGGCAGAGCACAAAGAAGAAATCCACTTGCATCCTCGATGACATCCTTGAGTTATTCGATAAAGTAATTCAGGAAGTACTTCCCTTCAAACTTCTTATTTCACGAAGTAATAAATTTCTTATTTTTCAAAAGCCACCTCTACTGAGGTTTTCTGTTGCTTGCAGTTTTGACGATAGCCCGGTCTTTTCTAGTAAAGGGGAGAACATGTGTTATGAACGTGAAATGTAGGATATGAAACTTTTAAAACAGATTATTTCAGCTTCCATCCATAGCCTCCTTCCATTCCACACCCCCCCCACCCTTTCCCACCGCTACTGGACTCAGGGCCAAGAGACACAACACTGAACACAAAAGGACATTCCCCTTCTTGAGAGTTAGTCTTTGTTCCTGGCTCAAGCATGTTGAATTTGGCTCCTTCATCAAGGACATGTTGTCTGAGAAAACTTGTCATTTACTCCACTAAACAGGCTTCATCAGTCCCTTGCCTCAGCAGTTCCACAGATACCCAAAGAAGTCAGAACCCCAAGTGACAGCTTAGACTCAAGTGGAAAGCCCCAACCACAGTACCATTCTGTACCTATATCTAGCAATGCTCTGTGGCCTTTGAGCAGAAACAGAGAGTGAAAAATGTCCAAGACTTAGGGATGGGGACTTGCACAGGCACGGGAGAAGATCTGAGAATGCAGGCACTAGTGTGGCTTTCCTAGGGTATGACCCCTGTGAAGACCACATAGCACCTAGTGCAGAACTCCGCACCTGCAGAGTTAGTTTCAACACATGTATATTAAATTTCATTGATGTGACCAAATTATAGGCTGAAGATCAAATGGCTTCCTTTCACAGAATCTTATGTTCAGAGAACATCTTTCAATCACCACCACCTTCCTCCAAAAAACCTTCAACGTTATCTATGTTTATTTTTATAATATACTCTGAGATAGGAAGCGGTAAGAATACTTTTAACTTACCAGGAAGAAAGGAAGACACAAAGAGATGATCTGACTTGGCCATGGCCCCAGAGGACATCCATGACAGAGCTAGGATGGTCAGTGAGTCCCTAGGGCCTCTCAAGTCATTGTCCTGATGTCCCTGTATGTAATTGTTTTGATAGCAATTTCCCTGGTTCTCTCTCACTAGCCTGCTAATCACACATGTCAATCACGCTCAGGACAGCCATGGGCCTAAGGGTCAGCACAGTCTCAGGAGGATGCATTCGAAAGACAAAACAAGGCACAATAGAGCACTTTCTCCTTCAAGCATGTAGGTCAGTTGTAGTCTCATAAGTATGACAATGTGTGCAGAGATTGTTACTTTTTTTTTTTTTTGGTCCAGATGGAGAGGGGATATATCAAGTGCTTTGCCCACAGCTGAAAAGCCAGTGAGGTATCCACCAGTTTAAGATCCTCTTACTAGAGAATACTTCAAGGAACTGAAGGAGTTCTCCTTCCAGTCTCTGAAGTATCAGGAGGAATGCCCTTTTTCTTCCCCCAGGCGCTTAGGCAAGGCTGGAGGGCAGGGAAACAGCAGTGGAAAACCTGACACAGATGCTAGTTATCCTTCTACAGACCACTGGCTTTCTGTCCTCATTTCACTTTCGCTTTAGAGAGCAGCATCGAGGGGCCAAGAAGACAGGGTCCAGGCCCGACCTGTAGAAGGCCCAGAGCAGAAGTGCGCGTGCGGCCCAGGCGGCGGGGTGTGCTGGGAGCGAGTGCGGGGTCGGGGGAGGAGTTGGTGTGAGGCTTGGATTAGGGGATGCCGCTGTGCACGACCCTCCAGCGGGGCCGGCGCGCCGCCGATCGGCCGGGGGCGCGCGACGGGGAAAGCCCTTGGCTAATCTGCCACTCAGCCAGGACCATGCCGGCGCTGCGGCCGTAGGACCGCGCGGAAGGACAAATAGTCCCAGAGACAGCGTCGCGCGCCCCTTCCGAGACAGCCTCGCCCCGCCTGGGTCTGTTGGAGCACAGAGGGACTGGGCGGTGGGGGAAGCTTTGGCCTCCGCGGCTTCTCGATCTCCCCACTCGCCCTTCGCGGCCAGACGAATGGATGGCGCTCCCTTGGGGAAAAGTAATTGGATTCCAGGCTCCCCGTCATCAGGGTCAGCGGAAATCGGAGGCTGATCTTGCAGCTTGGGAGAGGCGGCCGGGGAGAAGAGGAGAGGTCGGGGCGTAGTCCCCGTGAAAACACTACTATTTCCTGAAGTGTTGGCGTGCTCTTTTCTGTGCAGGCGGCTGTGGAAAGCTGGGTGGCAACGGAGATTGCCCCTGGTGCCCTTTTCTGCCTGGCACGTGACACTTGCCTCTCCAAGTTGTCATCATTCTGAAAATCACCTGTTTGCTGATTTACGGGAAGAGAAATCTTTCGGAACTTTCGGGTCTTTCAGCCAGCACTGTTAGTGAACTTAAGGGTTTTGCAGCTTCAGGTGCTCTATTCAAAAAAAGTGGGTGTCACGAGTTAGTTTTATTTAAATGCAGCAAATAAGGGAGACAAGGGATTCATATTTAAATCTCTGTCTCTTGGAAGGGAGGCTTAGTCATTGCTTATATACACTATTTGGTCAATTTCAGTTGATTTCTTCAATGCATATTGGCTACGTTTGTAGGGTTGAGTTTCTGTTAAGTTCATTCTGTTTACAGCTGGTCTGCAGAATAGTGCCCTATATTTTAACATTTAGCAAGAATAGCATTTAGTAAGAATGGGTCAGATCTTGAGACTCTTGTGCTAACAACACCACTTCCTTTCTCTCTCAGAGCTGTACTTGGAGGTGGGATGGAGAAAGAAGCCTGTCAAATCCAGGATTGGTGATGTCTCTTACCAAAGGGTTAACTCGGGAGAAAATAGCACTCTTATCAGAATCATCCAAGAAAGTATCCCAAGGCCTTGCTTTAGCAATAGCAAACTTCTCTAAACTCCCTTTACTTTGGGAAGTGGAGCAGAAGTGGGAACCTTCAGCATAATTTTTGGCTGAAGCCATAGAAATGTTCTAGGAATTTAAGTGACTGACTCAGTCCTCTTGAATTTTTTTTTCATCTCATTTACTGCATTTCACTCATTCATTCATCAGACAAGATTTTATGGGAGCTTTCTATGTGCCAGACTCTGTTGTACTTACCATGGATATATCAGTAAATAACACAATTTTTTCTCCTAGACTATCGTTACAGTTCCTCCGGTGGGGGAGACAGACAATACATTTACAAACAGATAGATCTACAATATTATATTGTGTGGTGATAAGTGCTATGAAGATAAGGTGGAGTGGTAGAAGGACAGATAAGGATGCAGGTGGAAGTAGTATGTTATTTTATATTTTAGGCAGGTTGATCTAGAAAGGCCTCTTTGATGAAGTCACACTTAAACAGTGGTCTGAGAAAGCAAAGCAAATGCCTGGGGGAAGAACTTTCCAGGCAGAAACAAGAGCAAGTGAAAAGGCTCTGGGGCCAAAGAGTGATGAGTTTGAATTAGTAGAACGCAAGGAGGCTAATGCAAATGTTGTACAATGAACAGGAACAGTTGGAGATGGGCTGGTTAATCCAGTGTCATATAAACCATGGTACATTTGAGCTTAGCATTGCTTTTAACATCATTTGAAACTTCTTATGTGCTAAAGTATTCTGGCTCCCTTTATGTGTTTCTGCCAAGCACTAGATACTTACTTTTGGATGCCACTTTTTCCTCCTGGTCTGTAATATTAATTTCTGCTTTCCTCTCACTCTCTGTACTGCTGCTTCAGGATTCTTTTGTGCAGAGTCTTATCTTTAATGTCACCTTTGTCCCAAGTTGCATATTTACATCTTCAAGTACATAATTAACATTTCTAGTGGATGTCCTGCAATCTCCTCAATTTCAGCAAGTCCAAAACCAATCTCATTGTCACCGAAATCATGTCCTTTCTCTCTCACTGATACTAGTGCTCTCTCCCTGCCACCAAAGCTTGAATATTCGAATGTCGTTGTTGACTTGTTCCATCTCTTTATTTCTTTTATCCAATCAGTCATTTGGGCCTTTGATTTATCCTTTAAAATGTCTCTTGTCAGATCCCTTCCTCTGTCTCTACTTCATGCTTTCTATCTAAGCCCTCAAAAGCTGCCATCCAGGGCCAGTTCAACAGTCTGTCTAAGGTCTTTTTGACTTCTTTCTTTGCTCCAAACTAACTTGTCAGAATAATCATTCTAAATCTTCACTTTTAGCACCTCTCTTCTTGCTTTGATAGTTTCATGGCTATTAAATTTAAATTTAAGTTCTTCTGACTGGTTTTCAAGCTCTTGCCCCAATCTAGTTTCCTCTTACCCTATGAACCATTCTTGAATGTACCTCTTCAGATTTAGTTAGGTCTGTCTTTCAATTATATTCATGTTCATTTATTCCTATGTACATATGTTTATGGATTTACTCTTATACAACTTAGAGTTGATTCAGTAAGGATCCATGGTTGCTTGTGACATAAAATCTAATTCAAATTGGCTTAAAAAGAGAAGGGAATTTATTGCCTCACATACTGAAAAGTTCCAGATAGTTTTGTTAGATATGGCTTGGATGAAGGGTTCAAATTATGTCATCATGATTGCGATGGGCTTCATTCTTAAACTCCACAAGTGACAACCAGCAGCTCTAAGATCACACTGTCCTTACTACCAGCAAAGGTCAAGTGCCCATTCCTAAGTCAATCACTGTTTCCAAGAGAATGAAATGCTCGGGTTGGCCTAAATGGATTCACAAGCCCATTGCAGGACTTGAGTCTATCAGTATCACAAGAATGGCACAAGAAGGTGATTCCACTTAAGAGAATAGGAGTATGATTATCAGAGGAATGGTGGATATGTCCTGGATAACGGGAACAACAGATATACCACACATTCCTGTTCTTCTCTTGATATACCCATTCTTCCTCTTCATATGCCTTAAAAATGTCTATGCCTACTCAATGCAACAATATTTTTTACCACCAAAAATGTACTCATGTCCTCCCCAGAGAGAGATGATCCCAAGTCTCATCTAGTTATTGCAGATATCTCCAAGTCCAGGATAGTGAGGTAATAAATGATTTTTATCATGCAGCAGTATAGTTCATTATGGTGTAGCAATCTAAGACTACATGATAAAATTAGCTACAAAATATTTAAAATATAATGACAGAGAAAGAAAAGAACAACTACAATGAAAACTCCTATTTGGAAAAATGACTAGTGGTGAACACACAGTGGTCTCCAATTCATAGCATATATCATATCTAGCTGGACAGGAACAGCAAGGGCTTCCTTCTATGAGAGAGAAGAAAGTTCTTTGATCAACCCATCTGGCTGCCATATGTTCTACTCTTGGAGAATCTCTCATTCATTGTTTCTTCATGCCATGTTTGTAATGGACCATGAGGAGGATAATCCTTCTAGGGACTATACCTCCTCAGCATTCTGCTTCCTGATACAGTGGGGGTTGTAAAATCACTTGTTATGGCAGACATAATTCACTTTTACTACCATAAAGTTGTGATTCTCTTCTGTTATGTAGAGCTGTTGCTAGGAAGTAGCTTCATAGCTAGGGACTACATTTCCCAGCCTCGTTATTCTTGGTAAAGTCATATGACTAACTATCTCCTTCAGAAAATGAGTGGACATGATGTGAGTCGCTTTTTGCCAATGTGGTTAAGAACAATGTTATGACTTCTCTGGTCTCTTTTTCCTTCTCTGGCTGCACTGAAAGCACCCTGTGACCCTGGAGAATAATCATAAGAGAGCCGCAAGATAGAAGGAGTCTGGGTAACTAAATCATCTTGTAGAAAACCAGGTGTACTGACACTGGACTTAGCCATTGTTTTCCAGACTTAGGGTTTCTCTCACAATACAATTTTTTCTTTAGTTCTTGGCAAACTTCCACGTCTATTTACATCTGGCCAAATTCATGAGAGAAAAAAAACTCCAAAGCCAGAGACCTTCTTAAGCTGCAGACTTTGCATCTAGATTCCAATATGAGTGTTTTTGTCTTTTAGTAATAGGCCTTGATATTCTCCTAGCTTAATGGCCTCCATTTCCGTTTCTGTCTGAGATATATTTGAAACAATAGCTACTGGTTTTTCAAGAGGGAGGCTGCAGAGGGAGGGTGCAGTGGTGCTAGAGGGAACAGAAAGAGATAATTATTACTTTTCTAAGCATGAGGGAATTACCAGGGAGAGGCCTGGATGTGTTCAATCTTCTCCCAAATGCCAAGCCTATCCATTTCTTGCCTTCATTGGCTTTAACAGTCTCTTGGGGCTTTTCTAACCCTTAATGGCTCCAGATTATTAAAGTTTCTGTCATAAGCAAACATAGTCATTCATAACAAATTAGTTATATTTTCTTCTCTGCCTTAAATAAATCAAGCTCAATTCTAATCTTGTCTTTCTTATAGAGCCTTACTAAAAGGCAATATGTAATAGCTGATGTACTTCAGTGTCCTGACCTTTTAATATCAGGCCCTTTCACATTTCATACTTGATAAGCACATATTCTTAATCTTAATGTACAACAGGTGCCAATTTAACCTACTACTTTGCTATTGAATCCCTAGTTCAGTACAGGTAGGGCCTCATCTGAATCAACTGATTCAACATTTTAAGATCTTTCTCTTAATAATCCCCACTCTTGTTACCAATTCATGAATTGTTAGAGCTATTTTAGTTGCAGGTGACAGAATATAAAACACTACTCAAACTGACTTATGTGGGGGTGGGGGGAGAGAAAGAGATGGAGAGCAGAATGAGAGAGAGGCAGAGAGAGAGAGAGAGAGAGAGAGAGAGACACTACATTGCCTATTGGCTCACATAACTGAAGAACTAGTGATATATTTAGCTCAAAGCATAGGTTGATCCAAGGGCTTAAGCAATGTCATTAGAATTCTATTCCGCTTCATCTCTTGGCTCTGTCTTCTGTGTTGGCTTCATTCTCAGGCTCCATATGGTGGCTCCTGGCAGCTCCAGTTCACACAATCCTTACTCTTAGCAATCTCAGTGGAAGAGTGCAAGCCTCTTTCCCACAAGTGCCAGCAATAGTCTTCTAATATTTCATTGGCTCTGATTAGGACATGAGGCCAGAGGAATTCAGTAAGTAAGACCTGATTCACATGATTTACTCATGTTGAGAGTGTAGTCCACTCTACCTGAAAGGCATTGACAGAGAGTAATAGAAGAGGAAAATCAGGGTATGATTTTATCAGAAGAGTGAATGGTTGCTGAGCAGCAAAAATCCAAATGTCTCTCATTAGATGAGTAGTGTTTCCTGATGCTTCGTATGTGCTGATTTTATCTCCTTCACTGGACTGTGAGTGTCTCAGGAGCAGGATCATGTATTATGTGTCTTGACAGTGTTGGCCCAGCAGGCAGTCCTTAGATACTGGCTGATTGATTGCCCCCCCTTGTAACACTGAAGATGGCACACTCCAAGAAGATTAAAAAAAGCTTAATAAAGAATTGATTTATTCAAATATGGTAAGGGTTAAGGGAACCAACAAGCGATGGTGAGGCAGGTAAGGACTGGTACCAATGGGAAGCTATAAGCTAAAGGACTATGGGAAGGAGCCCAATAAGAGTTGTAGTTTATAAAGGGATGCCTAACAAAAGGCTGTGACTATAAGTAAAGAAATGCAGCCACTGCCAAAATGTGTCCCCTCAAAGGAGTGAAAATAAACATTTCTCCTCTTTTTCTCCCACTGTCTAAACTTGTGTTGGTACCTCCCATTGGCCAAATCCAACCAGAGGCTAGAGAGCTTGGATAGTACAGTAGGCAGCAAGGCAAATAGGGTGAAAAATGGATTCAGAGGAGCAAAAGAAAAATAAACAGGACATCCCTTAGAGAAATCCTAAATAAAAAAAAATGATTCGTATTCTGTAAGTGTTAACCTTATAGTCTAAATTTACCAGGAAAATAAAATGTTACCCTTTCTGATAACTTTGTTCAACATATAAACAATGTGGTTTAATTTTTGTAGCATTTTAAGAATTTAAAAATTTTCAAATCACAAAAAACCTTTTGTTAGCCTATGTAGTTAAAAGCTTATCATCATTATATTGATAATGGAATTCTTTGAGAATCTTGTACCTGGCAATCCATCAGAAAGTCCTGGCACAGCACTTGTCAAATAGTGACAAATTTGATAAATGTTTGATGATTTGAAGAATGAATAAATTAAAGCATTTCGATCCAGACTATAAGTGGGAGCCTAGATGAATTTTCTTGTTAGAGGTTGATCTGGTACTAACTATACAGCATCTACCAATCCTGTCTCTTATAGTCTGACATTGGCTTCTTAGCTGTTGATCAAGGTATTACCTTAGAGAAAATGGAACTTGAATTTCTTTGTCAATTTTTAGAAGAAATTGTATAATTAACTGTCATGCTAATAAACTCACTATAAAGTTGATTTCAGTTAAGGAACTAATATTGTTTTAATCTAACATCTGGGTTTTCTTATGGGATTGTCATTCAAATGAAAATATATTTATTTCTATTTCTACTTGCTTCAGAATATAAATTGGCTTTATAAAATGTTAGTCCAAACTGTTTCTATAACAGATTTAATTAAGCCAAAAATCCATACTTCTGTTCTTTGGCAATCCTGAGTATACAAGGTTTAAATAGTTTACAAAATGCATTCATATATATCACTGTTCATTTATTTGTGGAACAAATAATATCAAGTACCTACTATATGCCATACTGTATAATCTCTGCCATCATGGAATTTACAGTCTAGAGCACTGTTTCTCAAACTTAAAGAAGAATAAAATTGTAAAAAACCCAAATAATTATAATACAATGCCAACGATGTAATAATAAACATGTAGTCTTCACCTCCTTTAACAGCCAAGGAAATGGGGCTCAGAGAGTCTAAGTGATTTGCCCAAAGTCACACAACTAGTTAATGACAGGGTTAGCATAGAAATCTAATTCTGTTAAGCCAAGACTAGTTATTTTCAGAAACCCCCTCTCTAGTGGAGGTGCAGAGATGTGTGCCAGGAAATAGATACCCTCCCACCAATTAGAGGTTGCACCTCTCTCAGAATCGTTCTCGTTTTGTGAGGTGGAGATCATTCTGAGTTGTGACTGAAGGGTGTCCCACACACGTACTGCCAGTTGGCAGGCTGTTCAAGCCAAAGAGCTTCTGGCAGATCCTCTGGCTTTTTCAGAGTTATTAGTTTCAAGCAACAAAAATGAATTTTGATTGATTTAGTAGCAAAGGAAGTGGGAAGTTCACAGAATAATTATGAGGGTTCAGACAACCAAGTTCAGAATGGTTTAGCCAAGTGCAATGCCCAAAACTGTGCTGCAGAAACAGTCCGGTGAGAAGACTGCTATTACTGACACTGCTCAGTATTCTGGACTCTGCTCCCTTTCTCCGCTATCACCACTGCCCTGGAAACTCAATTTGGCCACAACTGCACTGTTGTGAGAGAGAACTAACTGTTATCATCGCTTCTTTGGGTTACTAGTTCTCTACTCAAGGCCATACAGGCGCTTCTGGTTCGCCAGAGCAGGTTGTGCACCTGAATCCAGGCTGCGAGGGAGGAGGATCAAGGGATGATGGTAAGGTATTTTACAACTTCTATCAGTTTCTAGATAGAATAAGATTTTTGTTCTTTTTTAAAGATTTTATTTATTTATTTTTAGAGAGAGAGGGAGGGAGGGAGGCAGAAAGAGAGGGAGAGAAACATTAATGTGAGAAAGATTGATTGGTTGCTTCTGCAATGTGCCCTGACCTGGAACTGAACCTGCAACCCAGGCATGTGCCCTGACCAGAAATTTAATGGGAGGCTTTTTTGCTTTGCAGGACAATGCTCACACTGGTCAGGGCAGGTTTTATTTTCTTCCCGGACTTACATATCAGTGAATTCTCCAAGCCCAAAGACTGGGCCACCAAACAAAAAAAAAGATGTTCATTACAACCTTGCACGAATGGTGGTTCACGGGGTAGTAGTATCAACATCAAGCAAAATCTTGTTAAAAATACGGAATCTCAGGTCCTATTCCAGGTCTGCAGAATCAGGATCTGCTTCCTAACGAGTAGGCGAGTTAACTTGTATGTACGTTGAAGTTTTAGAAGCGTTACTCTACATTATACATCATGTACTTCTTTTTCATTTTCGGAGATTGGTTGTTATTGGGCTTTGTTCATCCATGGGGTTGCATAGATGTAATGCTTGATGCCCAATTAAGTTTGAATAAATCATTTTAGAATAGTATATTTTATGAACTATATGTGACATAGTAACACCAAAAATTATTCCTCATGTGTCTAAAATTCAAATGTAACTGGGTTTCCAGTATTTATCTGGCAATCATATTCATCCACAAAACTCTCTTCCTAACAATAAACAGAAGTGAACAAAAAGAAAAGGAAATTAACATAACTGCCTATAGGAAAGCATTTATACCAGTTTTCTACTTGGGCATGGTAAACTGTGAGCATCGTGAGATCAGAACATACAAACTCTGTAGTTCTAAGCCCACTCTGAATTCTGTTTAAGCACTTAATGCTTCAGTGTCTCTATAATATGAAAAATGAATGTTCTGTTAACCTTGAATGTTAACTGTTTTGTAGAATAAAAGTTAATATTTTGATATACCCATGAATTACAACTAAATTCATTTAATGAGGTTCAACCAATAACATCTTTATCCCACACAACCTGACTACATAATTAAGTATATAAAGGAAGTAAGTGGTGACACTCACTGTTGGCTTCCTTCTGGAGACTGCTATTATCATTTCATTTTCTTCCTGAAGAAAAGGCTTGCTGCCTATTCTCAAGAATTTTAGAAAAACAGCTTTCAAACATTCTGGGAAAAGAGGCAGATTGTAGGATATATCCATTGGAATTAGTTGCACAATGTTCAAAAATTAAAGAAAAGTTTTGGTACTCCAAAATGTATATAGATTGCATTTATTTGGAAGAAAGTTTAATTCACTTAACATTTTAGCCAGTTCAAATATTTCCAGTCAGCCAAATAAGGAATTTTGGGTGGTAGAGGGATGATGATTTTCCTTTTATAACCTTTCGCACAGTCATCAGTGAGCCACCTCCAATACAGTTTATCAACAAAAATCTTCTATTTATCAGACTCCTACCAAGACTTATTATCTTGCGGCTCCTGATGAAATGTCCAGGGACTCTAAGAGGGATTGCAGTTCCAAGAAGTAAAATATCCTTAGGGACTAAACATACATAGTCTCTCCCCAACCAGAGGTTTTATGTTATGTTTGCTGCCACCTTTTAATTAACTGTTCGCAAGCTCCACCCTGGAGGCAGATGTCTGTAATAGCTGAATGATATACCCTGGTTTAGGAGCCAGGCCATAAATGGGCCAACCAACTAGCCTCTCTTTAAATATTAAATAATAGGGTGAAAGTTTATAAGCACACCATCAAGCCACTTATCCATGCTATTTCTATAAAATACCTAGTCATTAATTTATAATAGGGAACAGTTAGAAACTACCTGAAGCTCTTCCTCCCCAATAGTGAATTGGTTAAATAAGTAATGGTACGGGCATAAGATGCATGCATTACGAATCACTGTCCTTCCAAGGTTCTTTGGAGAAATGGCTGATTATAGGATTGAAGCAGGAAATTACAAGATGATCCTGGAACATCTTGTCATACCAGAAGGTAAGTATCAAAGCCTTCTGGGTCATGTCGAAAGAGACTCAGAAAGTAACTGGAAGTTGCTTCCACTGCTCAAAGAGGACACTGTGAGCATGAATGACAATAGCTGTAATGGAATGAAGCATGTTATATATGTTTCAATCTAATAGCTCAGATTGATACTCTAAAACATAAAACTCTTATTGGTACCCTTGAAAAATGCAAAGAAACTGACTTATTGTATTAAAGACTGGTAAAGAGAATGAATCATTTATAACATTTCTTATATACAAATAATACCTCAGAGTAACCTAATAATTGTTGAGAAGTTTGTCTTTGCAGAGATATACAACTAATAATAGATGTATAAGTAATAGAGTATTATCACATTGTAATCTCTAATGAAATAATACAACTAGAAAATGATCATCAATCTTGGCTAATTTCACAAAAAGAGGGACAAGCAGATGGTACTTACCTCCTTTACATAGCATCAGATATCAAATATTCTTGCTAAAACTCAAACTAGAATTTGATCAAGGCTACGTATCTAAATAATAGCATTCAGAAAACAGAGGTGATGAAGGAACATAATAAATGATACCAGGAGAGTTACAATCAGAAAATCCAAACTATGGAAAATTCTATAGAACAAAAAACACAATTTTGCTTTAACAAGCCAATTGAAATAGAAGGAGAGGGAAGCTATAGGTTAATGGGCTTAATACATATCAAGCAATTCATTATGTAGATCTTATTTGGATTCTAATTTAAACATATTAACTGTAATAAAAAACATTTGTGAAACAATCGGGGAAATTTTATTTGAAATCACTGTCTTGAAGAGCTATCTGCAGTCTCCTGTTCATTGCAGCATTATTTACAGTATCCATTTATATTCAGTTACTTTCTGAATGTTCAATGATATAGTATTTTATAAACACTGCAGATATAATAATGATGTTGTCATTATATTTTTTAGATGTAGCCTATCTTTTACATTCATATAAATGCTGATGTGGATGAAGAAATTTGATGTTTGCTTCAAATTAATCTGGAGGTGGGGATGCTTGAATAATTTTAAAGCTGGGTGGCAGGTTTAAAGGCATTCATTATACTATTCTTTTTGTTTTTGTAGGTGTTTGAACATTGCCATAAAATAATTACATTTTAAAATTGTATCGGAGTATAATCTCCATTTTAAGTTTGTAACATAAATGCAGAGAATTAGTTTCCTATTGAGCATATATCTACCCTTCACCTCCACTTTCTTACCTATTACCCAGTCATTCTAATGTTTCAAATAGTTATTTTCTTTCAGTTCTCTATGTGTACCCATCTCTAAATCAGTTCATTTCTTAGATGGAGCAAAAAACAACACACATTTGATGGTATTGATGGGCCAGTGGCATTCTTGTACTCTGTCCTTCTGGGATTAATACTTTCTGAGATAGTCAGGAATAGAAGACTGATCTGTAGTGAAGAGACCCCTGCTTCTTTTGAGAGAAGTTAACGGGCCCTTAGGGGATAAGCCTATGAATCTGATCTCATTAGCATTGTGAGCTCCATTCAAGTGTGACTGACAGTCACACAAGTCAATACCAGAGCACTTCGGGAGGGCCAAGTTAGAGAGTTTTTTTTTTCTTATAAATTAATGCTCTGTTCTTGCAGAGCTCATCAGAAAAACAAATCAGAGCACTTTTGACTCAACAAATGAATGGAATTAAACTGCATTTCTAAGAAAACTGCATTATTGGTCTAAAAAAATAAAACATTAAATCGCTTGTTCAAATAAATGCTACTGAAGGAAATGGAAATGTGTTCTAGAAGATTATTAATGCTTTCATTTTCACTTTAGTCCTAGCTCAAGTCATATCTAAAGACTAAGTGTAAGTTCAGAGATTTAGAGAGCGAAGAATATATTTTTGCCAGCTTTAATCCCATCAAGCATACTTTATTAAAGATTGAGTAAAATTAGAATGGAACATCAACAGACCATTAGAAATAGAGTAGAGAAGGGTCACCAAAGACTGGGAAATAGTGAGCCAGTCCCATCTAGTATGTTCCTCAGGTTTCATTCCCAATTCCAGAGGCAGTAAAGGATGTTTAAAATACTCAATGGCATTCTTTTATCATGCTACTGAATATAGTTTGAAAGTTTAAGATAATATGTTTAAAGATTAAAAACAATTTCTAAAAATCCTGTAGGCTTATAATGCAAATGAAACAAGAAAAATTATAGTAAGTTATTTTGGATTTAGAGAAGAATGTGCCAATCACCAAAACTTAATGTGTAATTACATCAAAGTGCTGGTTCGGTGAAATTAGAAATTCAACAGACGGTCCCAGAATAAAATATTTCTGCAGTAGATGAGAACAATTGTTCCCTAACTCTTCTCTAATGAAAGTGTGAATAATTAAGTGCAATCTAAATCATCCAATCCAACTCAATCAATTCACTTTTATTAAATCACTCAGGGGAATGAATTTAAGACAGGAAACTTCTACTGAAAATATAATTTTTCACAATTAATAAACAATTACTGAGGGATTATTGGGGTTACAGAGAAACTGCAGTTATTGTTAGAAAAGGAAAATATATCCTTTACCCCTAAAGAGCTCCTAGTTGAGAGAAACTGGGCATATGCACCTAAAAGCTTGAGGATATTGATTATGTATTCTCCTGATTTTTTGTAAATGTTAAGATAAACAGTAAGTGGGTTAAAATGGACTAAATTTACTTAAGATACTAATGACTCGTGTAAAAAGATTTATAAGGTCTGACAAGTGGTGAGAACTGAACTTGGTGTTAACCTAGCATCCTTTCTCTAGACTGTTCACCAGCAATAACTCTTGCTTTTAGCAACTATTTAAAAATAGTTAATTTATACTCACTTTATCCCTTTCAGCCTTGGTCTATCTTGTTAAGTACATTTCTCCAATAGTCATTATCTACTCAAGGTAAATAGACTCTGGCAGCCCAGTGCATGTCCATCTTTATTATCCTGAGGCTTTAAGAACCTTACAGGTCCACCATTCTAAGGCACTTTTTCTCAGACTTTAGTGTGCATCAGAATCACAGGGACTTGTTAAAAACAGATTGCTAGCCCCACCCTCACAGTTTCTGAGATGAAGCTTCATTCACAGAGTAGTAGGTCTAAGACAGAGCCCTAGGATTTGCATTTCTAATTACTGGTAGTTGCCAGGTCATACTGATGCTATTGGTCCAGGGCCACACTTTTGAGAACCACTGCTTTAAGTGATATCTATCTGCTTATTCTCAGAAGTAAGAGGAGTGAGTTCACAAGGGGAGTTGAGGAAGCCAGAAATAATTTTCTTACTCCCATAAAATCTCAGGCCTGGTTCTGTTTGTTCACATGTTTAAGGGTAATCTCTTCCTTTTGGGAGGGTTCCAGTATTCAGTGTTTTTTTAAGGTAGGCAGATCCTAGCCCCCATGTGCTCTTAATGGCATGATGGAAATCAGCTTACACGTTTAGAGAGATTTGTAGGTTACAGTCAAGAATTAAAGATTAATTATTTCCAAAATAGGATAAAAAATAAAGTACCATAGTAAAGCACATGTAAATAACACCTCTTTATCACAACAAAACAAAATACACTAGAAAACCAAGTACTAGAGAGCTGGTGTACGATCAGAACAGGAAAGGGATGGCTCGTGTTAAAGCAGTTGTTGGGAGTGTTATCAACTGCAGACACAAACTTGTCTTTCCAAATGATGAAGGATGAGGCTGTCGCTGAGAGTTAACAAGAATATCATAAAATCTTGACACCTAAACTTAGTGTTCTCCTGGTTATCTTCATTTTATTTCATTTTCCACTTTTATTTCTTGATAATTGACCACATGTTCTTTATGTTTATTTTTTTAAGTCCTCACCCCAGAATGTGTTTATTGATTTTTAGAGAGAGAAACATCGATGTGACAGAAACATCAGTGGTTGTCCTCCTGCATGCATCCTGACCAGGGATCACTCCTATATCCCAGGTATGTGATATCCTTCTCATGTATGGGATCATGCTCCAACCGACTGTGCCACCTGGCCAGGCTAAACACATGTTCTTCAATGCAGTGAATTGAATAAAAGTATTAATTTATTATAGAAAGTACTGCATTCAATAAATGATTGAGGACAGTTGTATAGCCAACTGGAAAAAATAAGTCGAACTCCTACCTTACACCAAAATAAAGTCCAGATAAGATTTAAATATTAAAAAAAAACTACAAAAGTTTTAGAAAAAATTTCTTTTTTTTAAATCTCAAAGGGAGATAGACCTTCCTAAATTGACATACAACGCAGATGCCCATTCACGGTGAACACATTGGACTACATAAAACATTTTCTAGTATTTGCATGTAGAAAATACAAATTGGAAGTGTAAACATTTGCAACTAATATCACAGAAAGAGGATTGTGTTTGCCCTGAACAGGTGACTGGGTTGGTTGGAACACTGTCCTCTGCACCAAAGCACTGAGGGTTTGATTCCCAGTCAGGGCACAGACATAGGTTATAGTCTGATCCCGGGTGGGGACATGCACGGGAAGCAACAGATTGATGTTTCTCTTTCACATCATGTTTCTCTCTCTCTCCTTTTGTTCCTCTCTCTAAATCAATAATAAAAAGTATCCTTGGATGAGTATTAAAAAAAAGAAAGAGGGTTACATCTGATATTTTGTTAAGAGCTCTATAAATCAATAAGGAAAGACCAACAACCACCAAATGACAAAATGGCAGCTCCCACCATAGCCTGTTTTCACATGTTGCTCACTTCTGAACCAAGGTCTGCGGATGCCTATGTCACAAGGCTGTGTCCAAGCTGCAAAGAGTCTTGGGAATATTTGGCTCTGACTTACATGTTAAGGAGGACAGAGTCATATCATGGTAATGTCCTTTAATACAGAAAGACTGTTTAAGAGATGGTGGACATTCATGACTATGACAAATATTCACTACCATTCTATAATGGTGGTGAGTTGGAAATTGTAGATGCAAATTTAAGATTTTTCAAAAGCCTGTCTACTTACTTGGAAATGCAGCTGCAATTCTGAAGACTAAAATGCTGTCTGTCTTTCATTTATTCCTTTAGTTTTTCATTAAGCCAACAGATATTTATTAAGCACATACTATGTACCTGTCATTGTCCTCTAGGTGCTTAAAACACAGGAATAAATAAAACAGAAAAAATAGTTTGCCCCCATGGAGCTCACACTGTAGTAAGGTGTCTTCAGTCTCTGTTAGTATTCCACAACAGTTTTCAAACTTCTATTCCAAACTACTGGTGTAGTGGGTGGAGCAATATAAGTAGTTTAGTGTTCGTCCACTTTTCCAAGACAGTTCTATTAGTTGTTCTACTTTCTAGGCATCTGTCTCTTCAACTACAAGGCAAAGATGTATTCTAAAAAGGTATTTGCTGTTTGGGATGCTTCTGTCATTATAGTGAATAAATGAGACCTGACTATAAGAAATATGTATATTGTTTATCTATATTCAAAATACAATTCATTAATTAAGAAGATACTTTGCTCATCAAAAGTTCAGAGGACACTAGCATTTTAAAAATGCTTTAGAGATGCTGAGAAAATAGCAAGAATTGTGTGTGTATTTGCAGGTGATGTCGCTGTGTGTTCTATTTGGGACACAGTTGGGTATATCTCTGTGTCCCTAACTCACATTGATCTGAACCAGATAAAAACACCTTTTGCTTTAAAAATGATATATAGAGTTATTTTTTAAAATGCTTCCAAATAATTAATTCATTTAGCAAATCCTTTTTTCCTTCAGAATGTTTAAAGGCCTTGTTCCATTGCCTTCTAGCTTCCAGTGTTGCTGTTGAACAGTGGGTGCCATTTTGTTTTCAGTCCTTTGCATTTACCCTGTTTCGTGGTTTCTCTGGAAGCTTGAAGGTCTTCTCTTTGTCTGCTGTCTGCTCAAAATTCCTTGTCATATGGTTTGGTATGGATCTATTTCCATTCAATGTGGTGAGCACTTGGCGAACCCATTTCATCTGGTAACTTTCATAAACTTTAGTTTGGGGAATTTTTCTTAGATTATTTTATTAATGATGTTCCTCTTTTCCCCGCACCTCTCTTTTTGGAACCCTTATTATTTGGGTTTTGAACTTCCTGAAGTGGTCTTCTTGGTCTTTTTGCTCTGCTTTCTAGGAAATTTCCTTACCCTTTTCTTCTTCTTTTTTTTTAATCAACTCTGCCACCCCCATTTATACACTTCTGTCTTTAATTATAAATGCTTTAAATGTCTTGCATGATAGTGGCTTCCCTCAATTGACTGATAATCCTGGTTGTGTGCTTCATACTTAAGATAGGACAACAAAATGCTGATGGAAACTCTGAATGAACAAGTGAGGTTTTGTCAGCTATAAACTTACCTATAGAGAGATTTGTTGGGCTCATAATTGGGGAACCTCTCATGTCTGTATCTTTAGGTGTTACCTCTTGGGTTGGTCAGATTCAACATGGAAGGATCTTCTAATCTCTTTGGAAGTTCAAAACATGGCTGCCAAAATCTGTGAGCAAAGTTGATAAAGATACCTGTGGACCTCAGCATCCAATATGCAAATGTTCATTGAATCCCTCTACCCCTCAGAGTCTTCCTGTTTCACTACCTACAGAGAATAAGTTTGCAGTACAGGACCTAGGTAGGACGGATGTGTTTGTTTGCCTGACCACATGGAGTTTTGAAGGGAATCTGGGTATCTGGTTGCTGCTTAAACAGATTTGCAAACAATCCTCATTACAGTACTCCCCACTTTCCTCACTTCACTTCAGGAGCAACTCGTTAGAGTCTTTGGTGATGGATTATGGGTAGTTATAGTGTTTTGGCTAGTTTGTTGATTGATTTACCTTATTGCTGCCTTAACACTTAGTTTTGTTAGTCTACTACATTTTTAAATTAACTTTCTACTTCTCCAGCTAAAAGTTTTCTCACATTTTGTTGGCATAGTCTACTCTTTGCATCCCCATGCTTTTAATTCTTAAAAAGTCATTTTATGACCTGATACGATATACTAAATTTACTTTAACTTAACATGGGGGTAGAAAAACAACAGTAAGATAGAAGAGTGCACATTGATTAAATACATGTAGTCTCTTTTCTAAAAATATTTTATTTATTTTTAGAGAGAGAGGAATAGAGGGAGAAAGAGGAGAGAAATATTGACCAGTTGCCCCCAGTTGGGGACATGGCCTACAACCCTGGCATGTGATTTGACTAGGAATTGAACCAGTGACCCTTCAGTTTGCAAATCAACACTTAGTCCACTGAGGCACACCAGCCAGTGCTGGAGATTCTTAATATTACTCTGCTTTTACATAGGTTTGAGATTTTGTATAACAAAAACCTTTTTAGCTCTGACTGTTGTGGCTCAGTTGGTTGGGCATTGTCCCACAAAGCAAAAGGTTGCTGGTTCAATTTCCCATCAGGGCACGTTCAGGTTGTAGGTTTGGTTCCTGGTTGGGGCATGCATGAGAAGCAACTGATTGATATTTTTCTCACATTGATGTTTCTCTCCCTCTGTTTCTCCCTCCCTTCCCCTTCTCTAAAAATAAAATAAATTAAATTAAATTAAAAAAATTAAAAGTATTTAAAAATCCCTTTACTGATGTCTTAGTGTGATTTTAGAAGGGAACACAATTTGGAGCATGTGTTAAACTGCCATTTCTACCTAGAAGTTCAGAACCACTCATTTTTCAACAAATATTATTGATCATCCGCTACCCACTAGGCACTGTGCCAAGATACACAAAGGAAAATGGAGAAGAAAGATTATTATGCATTTAACTTGATCAACTAAACTACATCTTTAAAGTTAAAATATGTGGCTCCCTAAGTTTGATGTTTTAGAGTGTTTGACAGTTTTTTCTTTTTCTGACCTCTGAATTTACCTTTATTTGCATGTAGATTTATGCTTTTATGAAATATGAAAGAAGGAACCCTAAAGGGGAAAAAGACATTAGGTATAAGATGGAACATTAGGGAATATCTCAACTCTGAAAATAGCATTAATACAAGCTATTTAATGGTTTGAATAATAAATGACACTAGCAAGCAGTAGAGAACTCTTTATCTATGAACATGGAGAAAAGGCAAAATCTATACTAGAAGATCCCACAAAGGTGAGGAATTCTTGTTGGCTGATAGAAGAGAATGAGGAGAGTGCACTATTGAAGACTAATAGAATCTTGGCTTTTAGTTCATTAGTATTGGGAATACCATGAACTGAAGGTAATACTTCTTCTTAAGCTTGTTACATAAAATTCTTCCCCTTAGTTCCAAGGGTATAGCTGTAGGGAAACAAAGCATGGACTCCTAGCTGCTTTCCAAAGGAGTAGTAGGGAACTACCAGGTTGTACATTAGCCATCAACTTTGGTTTTAGGGGGATAATACTAGGAGGCTAGTCACTCCATCTAGAGAGCAACTTGCCAGTTGACTTGATTAGCTCTATTCTCTCCCCTCCTCCACCTTCTCTTTCTCTGAGCTTTCAAAAATACTTGCCTTCTAAACAAGAGATCAAGTTCGAGTCAATCTTGAAATGAAGAAAAGCTTTGGATGCTTTTCCTTTTACTGATAAACATTTCTCTGGGAAACTCAGATCTGATAAAATTGTGTGTGTGTTTTCTGTTGTGGAGTGGGAAGTGAGGGGGCCTCTTAGAAAGTAAGGACTGAAACTCTGCTGATGGAACTCCTGTGTCTGCTTAATGGCAGGCTAAGGTGAATGGACTAAAATCTGTCAAATTATATCCTTCTTGAGGGCCGCATGGGTTTGAGACTCTGTTCCTCACAGCCTTTAGCACTATGCCTTGCATGTAAGAAATGTTAATTAAATATATTTCAATAATGATTTGTTGATATTGATTAATTTACCCTATAGAAACAGTACTATTATTATTGAATTTGTATTACTGGTTGCTTCTTTCCAGGCTTTTCAATGAAGTCTTCTGGTTCTATCTAGCAAGGTCAGTAAAGGCCCAGAAAGAAGTTACAAGTGACACAAAAACCCTGTTTTATACTTTTTTATCTTCCATATATATCAGGAACATTATAGGAAACCCATTGGTGGGAATGATATTCCCCTATTAAAAATGATGCATGCAAAAATAACATTACAGCATGAAAAATCACATTATAATGTCAAATGATTGATAGATTTAATTCCAGTCCTCCATGTTTTTAAGTGTCTATTATACATTGGGTTCAAAGTGCATTGTACAGACAGATGCAGTCTCAGCCCTCAAGGAGTGTACAATTCAATAAGTAAAATAAGAGCACAAAACAATATGGCCCATAATAGCTTTGAAAAAATTCACTATTCAGTCCCTCAAAAGAGTGAGGGAGCCCCCATGACTGAGGGTTTGAGCAGACAATTATTCCTTTCTCTGAATTAGTTGTATGGGAAGGCCAAGAAGAAAGTGGCTCTCCTTTTCTGTTGAAAACAGCATACATCCTTTGGATGGGATTACATATTTGCCCCATTTCTCAAGACTTCTCTGAGCCATCGAATCTTACCACTGGAATGGGGCCTTCAAAGTTTGTCAGACTTCCCATCTGCTATGTAGCCATTGGACCTGTATTACTTACAACATGCTACATTACAAATAGCAGAAAACTCTAACATTGTTGGTTTCATCAATGAAGAGAGATCTGGGTTCAGAAGCTGTTTGGTCACAGGCTCAAAAACATCACCAAAGGTAACATTTCTTTCTGCCTACTCTTTCTCCATGTCTGCTTTATTTTAACCTGGCTGGACCTTGTGGATGGAAGATGGCTGCCCACAGTCCAGGGGCTCCCAGATATTTTCCCCCATAGAATATGCTGGTAATATGCCTTCAATTTTGTTTTTTTTAAAGCACCTGGATTTTTGCGTACACTCTGGTTGCCTCTGAGGCTGTCTTGAAATCTGAAACAAGCTAAGAAAAACTTTCCCAAATGTCTCCAGCAAGTCACTCTTTTGATTGGCCAAATTTTATCATGCCCACTGCCAAGCAATAACTATAGCAGGGAATCGGACCATGTTGACTTATTTAAGTTGGAATTAAGTTAACTTGCTTATATTGGAACCATATACTCCAGCAGGCAGCCAGGGCAGGGATGTGACCCTAAGAATGGGGTGGGGGGTTGGGGGTGTGTTTAGCTAGGTAAGGAGGAGTAGATATAGGGGAGGCTACCACAGAATCTGGGACAAGGTCCACAGTGTAGTCATTGACGTCATGGAAATCCCTACCCACAAGCTACAATTGCCTTTTCCCGCTGGACAGCTCCAGTTGTAATAAAGTACGGTAACTGTATATTTGCAGGCACTCTACCTCCTTAGTTCCATATACGTCTGGGCTCCAATGGCTCCTTCTGGCCATAGTTGTTACCCTGAAGGCGTTGGCTGCTTCTTCAATTTATTACTTTCTTCAGTGTTTCTCCTCCTTGGCTCTTATTGGTGTTTACTGCACTCACTGACCCAAAAAGGTGAAAACACTGTCTGCCATTAGATAAAACATTACTTCCATCTCTCAAAAGAAAGAATTGAGGTTTAGTTATTTTGTCTTCTTTCCATTCCATTTGGGGTTTCTTCAGGCCAGGTTCAGAACTTGCCCAAGGTAGTGGCTGTGGACGAACAGACAGGCTTGATCCATTTCCAAGAACTTGTCCCGCTGTGCAGTTTGCTGTCCCTGAGTGGGATTCGGGTGGGGAGAGATGATTGTTGACATGGGGGCTTGAGTGAGTGGAGTTATTTCAGAACCTGAACCACGGGCAGTTTTGCGTGGTTTGAGGGAAGTTCTGCTCCTTCTGCCTTCAGCTCAGCAACAAATTTGACCAACCACCCCTACTCCACCGTGGACGGAGGTGGCCGGGTGTCCATCTTTCCCACGCACACTCATCTTCTGTGTCCAGCGCTGCACAGCCTACTGGGGCTGGAACCTCCCGGCCCCGTAGAGCGCGGCTTCCAGCGTCCAATCGCTGCTCGCTCTGGAACAGCAGCCTTCAGGGCTCTGCGTCCTCGTGCTGGGTGGCCTGGCCAGCAGATCCTGATGGGCGCGCAAGGGCGTCTCCGCCGCTCCGAGTCGGGCCCGAATCAGGAGCGGGACCAGTTGGAGGAGACGCCGCGGTGCCCGCTGCACCGCTCCAGGGGGCCCAGAGGAAGCCTTCTCAGCGGGCCGTCCGGCCCCGCTTCGCGGGGTGCCTGTGTGCGTCTCCCGCCCTTCCCCGCCAGCCCGACTCCGTCCCGCCTCACCCCACCGCGGGCTTTGTCCACAAGCTGCTTGGCCGCCACTCCCTGTTCCCGCCGGCTCCTCCCCGCCCCCTTCCCGCTGGCCCCACTTCCTCGGCGCAGGCGGCGGGAGGGATCCGGCGTCGGAGGGGTTAAGCCGAGGCTCTTCCCGGCGCGGAGGGATCCAAAGCTGAGCTGAGCGCGGTGCTGAGGCCGCCTCAGCGAAAAAAATGTCCGCCTGAGGAGACCCACAAGTTCTATTCGGGGGGACCGTCAACCCGCCCCGGGGAGGAAGGGGCGGCTAGGCCCTAGAGCCGCCTCCCCCGCCCGGATCCGAGAGCTCGCGCGGGGCAAAGTGAACCGAGCCGCCGGGCGGTGCAAGGGGAAGCCGGAGCCCGCTCTCCCGGCCAAAGTGAACTTTAATCGGGGTGGTTGGATGCGGAGACGGGGCGGCAGGTAATTGCGGACTGGCAAACGGGAGGGGGACGCCGTGGCGGGGCTGCGGCGCGCAACCGCGTCCCGCCGTAGCGGAGGCGTCCCCGGCCCGCTCCCCAACTCCGCACCCCTTTGTACAGAACGAACCCGGGGTCCCCTCCAAGTTGGGGAGCGGAGTGGGGGCGGAGGCGAGAGTCGCGGGCGGCCAGGCCCGCGGGCGGCGCGCTCGGCCTGCACGCCCCATTCGGTTCTCTGCTCGGGCTCCGGGGCGCGCGGGAGAGCGGGCTGCTTCGGCCGCCAAGCCAAGCTCATTGTTCCGCAGGTCCGAGGCCGTCCGTCCGTCCGCAGGCAGGGCAGCAAAAGTGGGAGGAGGTCGAGCCGCGGAGGAGGACGACGGGCGAAAGCGAGACTAGTTGTCGGTTTTTCTGTTTTCTTTTTGAAAACGCCTCTTGGACGCGCAGAGGGTGCATTGCGACCCCCCCACCCCCCATCCCGTCTCCCGGCCCGCCGGGGACGTCCGGGAGGCTGCGGCCGCAGACGCGGGCCTGTGAGCGGCGCGTTCCCTGCAACTTGTCAGTTCTATTGTTGCCGAGCCTGTGAGTCACTTCACATCTCCCCTTGCCGCCGCTCCGCTCCCTGGA